>JABASF010001021.1:0-27703 GCA_019776145.1 Harlomillsia oculata
CAACGGCTTACGGAAGGGCAAAAGAATTTGCCGTCGAAGAACATGAAAATAGTTGGCGGGGGTTGAGCAGTTTGCTACCTAAGAGGAAAGGGTAATCAGAAAGAATTCGAGGAATCGACAACTCGGAGACTGGATACTGGAGACATGCTCAACCCAGTTTCTAAGCGTAATAAAACTATATAATAATAGTTTAATAACTCGTTATAATTACGTACTATCCAGTTAGTGTCGTATAGCTGCTGCATAGAAAAAGTAGGTCCCAACGGTGGAACTGTGTCCATGTCATCGGAGCACATTTGCAAAAATCTACATTAAGTACAATAAATAGATACAATTCAGTGTGACATTCAGGAGCTGCAAGTAGTGATTGGTGATTTGTCGGAAATTGAAATCATAGAGCTCGTCTAACCTTTCGGCTCTGCAAGACGTGTGTTCCGGACCAGTGCCTTCCATTCCATGAGGCAAGAGTAGAACAATTCCTGATTGCCGAACCCATTTACTCTGTCCAGATGCAATGAATTGATCAATCATTGGTTGAGCACAATTTGCAAAGTCTCCGAACTGTGCTTCCCAGAGTACCAATGCGTTCGGGTTCGTACATGAATAACCGACTTCAAAACCTATACACGAAAACGGTTGAATCCTGTGAACTCGTAACCCGAGATAAGCAAGTTTAGCATTTACCTAAAACCGCGTATTCTGCAAGACTAGAATTGGAAGATGTATAAGGTGCTTGATCTGGATACAAATGCGCCATCACTTTATAAATGGATTGATCAATTTTTTGGTGATGATAAACATGATGACGGTGACTGAACGTTCCACGCTCAACATCTTGTCCACTTATTCGAACGTGAACTCCCGCTTTCAACAAACTCCCAAATGCCATTCCTTCAGCAAGAGCCCAGTCTACTTGGCGTTCGTCCAAAAGAGCTTGTCTGCCTTTAAGAATTCTATCTACTCCTCTATGGAGTACAAATTCGAGGGATTTGGGAGGAGGAGTGCTCATGCTAAATCCAAAATAGTTACATAATATCAATTTTTAATCAATTTTTAATCGTTATAAAATAATCATCCAATTCATCACATCAATTCTTACTATTTTCCAACATGAAGCAACGTTTCTTCACTGACTCCAGTAGGTTCCATTTTCAGTGGATCTTTCCCTTCAAAAAAGGCACCCCATGGAGAATCAATCCAATCTTTATACTTCAAATCCGTCAACGATGCTGCTTTCTCAAACCCGCTTTCCAGCATCTTTTCATAACTATCACTCATTTCTTTCACTTCTTCCGCCGACACAATACCTAAAATGAGTGTTTATGCTTTTTTATTTTTTATCATTCGAAGTTATCATTAAAAATAAAAATACTATACTTCCACTTTAAATTGCAATTTAAACTGGGATGATACCTTCCTTAATAAGCTTCTCAGAATACTGTTTGTAAATTGATTTCAAGCTACGAATTCTGGTGTACATTAGAGGTTGCGTAAACATGGGCTCATCAATTTCATTGTGTCCATTGCGACGATAGCATACCTATCAGAAAATATGCTGCAACGGCTGCAAGTGCTTCAGCCACATTAAATGTGACAACGATTAGTAGTTAAAGTTTGACTTACAAGATCAATTACAACATCTTTTTGGAATTTGTCTCTCCACTCAGTGGCGACGTTACACACATGAATCACAGCTTCAGGGTCATCACTGTTGACATGGAATATCGGTGCATTGACAACTCGAGCAACGTCTACAAGGTGTTTTGATAGAATTATCAAAATACTCATATGAATGAAGAATCCTTAAACGAAGCGTAATTCTATGTTAGGACTAGTCCTTAGTTTGTTATCATTATTTTGAATGAGTTAAACCTGTGCAATAAGGACTTGATCTTAACCGACGTGGATCCGTTGTAAATCCAATTTGATTATTAACGACAATATGAATTGTGCCTTTTGTGGTGTAATCAATCAATTCAGACAAATGAAATGTTTCATAAACAATCCCTTGTCCTGAAAAAGCAGCATCTCCGTGAAGAATGATGGACATGACTTTCTTCCCTTCGTTATCGCCTCGGATAAATTGCTCCGCGCGTACCTTTCCTTGGACGACGGGATCCACGGCCTCTGTAATAACAGTGAAAGGTCATAGGAGAAAGTCTCAATGTGCATTTATTGAGTTTTGTCGAAAAAAATCAACTAACCGAGATGACTTGGATTTGCAACAACTGTTAGTCGGATATTTTTTCCTGTCGCTTGATTCAAGCGCTCAATAGATGTACCCAAATGATACTTGACATCTCCGGAACCTTCATCCTTCGGCTGAAGTTTATTGAAGTGACCAAAAATCTGTTCCACAGGTCTACCGCATACATTTGCCAAAACATTCAATCTTCCTCTGTGTGGCATGCCCATCACGTAACTTTCCACACCCATATCCGTCGAACGATCGATGATATGCATCATTGCGGGAATCAACATCTCGGCTCCTTCCAGTCCAAATCTGTCGAGTAGAATTAAATAATGTTATTTTACACCAAATAGCTCAATTTTACAGTAACTTAATCTTTAATACGCTTCTTACTACCGTTTCTCACTAGACCATTTTTTGGCCAAAAATGCCTCAAATGCATACGCCTGAGTTAATCTGTTCAATACGAGTTTCTTTGTTTCCGGTGCTAGTTGATTAGCTCCTGGAGTTTCCAATCGCCGACGGATCCAAGTGGAGTGCTCTAAGTTAGTCACGTACATAAACTCAGCTCCAATGGAACCGCAGTAAACTTTCTTCAACCGAGACAAAATTTCGTTCAGGGGAAGGTATTTTTCATTAGGACCCCCAATAAATGTAGTTCTTGGTAGTTTGAAACTTCGTTCAAGATCGATTGTATCTAAATATCACATTAAGTTAAATAGCTAAATTGCAACATTACGTTTTCATTACTGCGAACGTAGATAAGGGAATATATTAGTACTTACGAAGAACTTCCGCCTTGAAAACTAAATCACTGATGAGATTCTCTAAAAATAAAAAAAACATTCTGTTATACCTATTTTCAAAATCCGAATAAATGCAATCGATAAGCTGGCCCAGATAACGCATGGCTTACCCGGTTGCATTTTGGGCGGATTTGCAACGTTTAAATTGTCGCGTTCAATGTAAGCATTAATGCCTAAGGGATCAAGCTGAGCAATACGATGACCTCGTATCTATAAAATCACAGTTTCCATGAAAAAATGCGTATAACTTCAAGGAAGAATGTTAAGTTCAAGTTCAAGCCTTCAAGTATGAAGTTCCAGTAATGAAGTACCTGATAGCTACGAATGAGACTCTGTACTTCAAATTGCTCATCAATAATGGTCTCAATGCTTTGTTGAGAAGCTGTACTAACATTAGCATTCTTCATGGAAGATTGTCCGACCATCATCGGTGCAAATTGGCTAACAGGGGCGGTGTTTCGACTCGGAACAGCTAAATCCGGTGGTCGCATGTAGCCTTGTCCTGGTTCCCCACCTTCATTCATCCTTCGAAAATAGGAATCCCAACTCTAGTAGATGAAACAGTAATGATTTCATTCAAATGATGCTTTTCTATCGTTTAATTTCGATTAATAATTCATTGTCTGAAACAAACCGCATGTACTGAAGCAGGATCTTGTGCCCATCTGTTGTACATATCTTCAAGATAGGTAGAGGACATGGAATTAGCAAAGGGTTCTTGACCCAAAGGCGAGGAAATAGTTGACTGTAATCTTTTTTGAACATTGTAGATTTTTACGGATCCTGGAGCTGACGCTAGAAGTAACTTAAACTTGTAAGAAGAAATTCCAGCACACACATGAAACTTTCTTTTACACTCACGATGAATGAAACTCGAATGGTAAAAATTTGGTAGCCTAATCTGGTTGCATTTCGCAATGACTTGTTTCATATAACGACTCATTTTGCACACTTTAAATTCCAATATCTTCACTGTTGAATCTGGGATATTGAACCGATCATAAGAACCTACCCGGATGCTTTATTCAGAAATGACTCTGTACCACATTCCATAGCAATTAAGTTTGATTCCGAGAACACCTTGTATGACATATATCACTCCTCAAGGAAATCGCTCATTGCTACAGTAATGTATGTATTCCCAATACTTTAACCTTTGTCTTACTTTAAGATTTCGGGCAATGACACGGTCGTAACTAATCATTACTCATAGGCAGAGGTGATGTCATTTTTTATTGAACAATGGATAAGAATGTTTTATTTTCTAATTCTCCCGGAAGGTTGTACACGGTATAACAAGTCATTAACAAATAAGTGATATGAGTGCAGTTTGATAATGCCTGTATTAATTAATGGTACACTCACATTGCGAATACTAAATTGCAGACTGAGGCACGAAAGGAAGAGTTTAAGAGATATCTAGAAGAAAATGGAGTTCAAGATGCTTTAATAAGTGTCAAGACTATTCTTAAAGCTTTGCCAGTACAACCCATCAATGTTCGTGAGTTTATCGTGGAGTTTATTGAAAATGGAGGGAAGCGACTAGTTGAGACATCATGTCTTCAGTCAGAAGTGTGCCATAAACTGCAGCAGGTAAGGAATCCAATAAAGATGTTATTTTATTACTCGTGAATCATTGTTCGTCAAGTATACAATTCCAAGGTCGAAAACAATAACATCCACTTCGATATCTAAAACTCCTTCAGGTACAATCGGAATACGACGTTATGAAACACCTTCAAAAACACATCCATTTGATGAATGATTCCTTGAACCCCAAACCCAATAAGAGCACTGATAATGGCCCAATAGTTAAAGCAATTAAAGCAAAGAAATATGACATCATCAATCGTTACTTCAACGATGTAGAAACGTGCAAAAGTACTACGTTACCTATGCCAGCTTCCTCTACTACAAGTTTCAAAGATGAAATGGCTCAAGAATGGGAGGACAAAGAGGTTCAAGATAAAGAGTATGTTTCATCCGTCCGTGTTTATGTGTCGAAAGTAAACTCCCGTCCACTTTCTCCGAAACGAAGATCGTCAATTTACGTACCTCCGACCTGGCTTCGTACATCTTGTGCTGAAGACAATGTCACTGCATGGTTTGAAACGAACAATGATGTAAATCATGGACCAGTCCCAGTATCAATACAAGTGTCAACTCAATCATTAGAACCAAACGATCCATGCATTCCAAATGTACCCAGGAAGCTTCAACCGCATCCGTTCTGTGAACCGATTCCAGATCAAATGTCCGACGCGGATGATGACATTGAAGAGATCCCTGAGAAACATGAAATCGCAATTGAAACTGTAATTCCCGCAGTCAAGAAGACAAACTTTTACCTGCCATGGGGTGAACCAAGTTTTCAAGGATTTGGTGTCGCGAACCCCTCAGTTTTAAAACCAAAGTCGAAGTACCATTTCGAATACATTGATTCCAATACGGGATTCCAAAATTGACCATTTTGAAACTGTCTTGAGCTTTCAATGACACTTTCTCAATACCATCAGAAATTAGATACTTTATTATTAAAATTCTTGTTTTCCGCTCGTTCATGTGCCTTTTAAATTCAATTGCATTGTTCAAATAAAAAGCCATAAAAAATTATTATACAATGTATGCAAACCTCTCTTTAATACTTTTAATCTGAGATCCGTGAATGGGCTCCATTCTGAGTGTCCATCGTTCATCTATTCATTCATTAATGGAGGAAGCATCTAGCATCCTTATCTTAATCCTTGGTCCTTTTCCTTATCCTTACACTGTGATTATGAATTATGATTTAGATTTTTATGATCGTTCGTTCACCAATTCATCATCAATTCCATGAATTCCCAATGTTCACATCGTCACATGTCACATTCTCAGTTTAATCAGTTTTGCATCTTGCATGGCATGGCATGCATTTCCACAAAACGACTTAAACGACGTTTCAACTGAATATTTTATTAGTACAAAACATTTAAGGTAAACCGTAAAGCTAGTGAATAGAACATGTGAGCTAAAAGCCGATTTACGCTCATGTTCATGTTGCTTCGCCAAACAAAGCCAAAGCAAAAGGAGAAAGGAAAGGACCAAGGCAAGGCAAAAGGCAAGCGCAAAGCGCGCGCTCGCTACATTTTTGGTATTGCGGGAAGGAACGTGTGATTGACCGAATCTCGTTGTCTCTTTCATCAGTGCTGTTTGTCAAATAAATTGCGATTTTTATTTTTTTTTAAACAAGAACTTGTCAAAAATGTCTTTGTGGGTGGACAAATACCGGCCAAAGTCGCTTGACGATGTGGACTACCATAAGGAAATGGCAACAAATCTTAAACAATTGGTGTGACATATATAAACAAAATGACAATCTTTGTTTTTTAGTTTTCCTCATCAAAAAGTTAATAGAGTTTCATTTAAAGGTCAATGTCGTTTTGCTTTTTAGGTTAAGGGTGGAGATTTCCCACATTTACTGGTACACGGTCCTTCCGGTGCTGGAAAACGGACAAGAATATCATGTTTGTTGCGGGAATTGTACGGATCAGGTGTGGACAGAATTAGGATTCAACGACAAACGTTTGAGGTAATTGGTAATTCTAAAATTCTAAACTTTTAGCAGTTACATTGTTCCTGATGAAATGATAAATTGTTGAATTGTCATATTAAACAGACACCATCTAAGAAAAAGGTTGAGATTTCTACGTACTCAAGTAATTACCACATTGAAGTGAATCCAAGTGAAGTTGGCATTTACGACCGTGTAGTTATTCAAGAACTGATCAAAACTGTAGCTGAAACTCATCCTTTGGATCAGCATCCTTTCAAAGGTATATATAATCTAATGTACATATCATCTTTGCATTAATTATTACAGTCAGTCTGACGAGTCTGACCTGACAATATTGAAACGCTTGAAACTGTTTTAAAATGATGATTTATTTTGGTAATATAGTAATTGTCCTCCAAGAAGTAGACCGACTGACAAAAGATGCACAGGATGCACTTCGACGTACCATGGAAAAATACATTGCGTCCTGTCGGTTGATCCTGTGTGCATTGTCAACTTCAAGGGTCACGCCGGCTATTCAAAGCCGTTGCTTACCTCTTCGAGTAGCTGCACCGACCAATGAACAGATTGTGAAAGCACTGCAGGTAGCATTTTTTTCGTCTGTTTCCCGTACAAGGTGCATTATAGATGATAAATGAAATATATCATTTATTTAATCGGTATTGAATATAGACTGTCGCTGGGAAAGAGAGCATAGTTATTCCAATCGAACTTGCCAATCGTATTGCGATTTCTTCGAATGGCAACCTTCGTCGAGCCATTTTACAAATGGAAGCTTGTCGAGCTGAGCGCTACCCCTTCGTGGATCAACAAAATATTGTCGAACCGGATTGGGAGCGTTACTTGAAAGAAACTGCATTCCAAATTGTTCATGAACAATCGGCCTCAAAATTAATGGAAGTTCGTGAGAGGTTGTACGAGCTGTTATGTCACTGCATTCCAGCTGATGTCATTTTCAAAACTTTGCTGAAGGAAATGGTTGCAAATTGCGATAACCAACTGAAGACCGAGATATGTGCAGCAGCAGCCAAATGTCAGTGGCGATCAACTCGGGGCAGCAAAGTCATTTTTCACCTGGAAGAATTTGTTGCTACTTTCATGGCAATTTATAAACGTTTCATGGAACAGGCATCACTTGGTGATGATCTTGATTTTGATTAAATTTTTGTACGGTAAAAAAAGTAATGTCGATGCATTATAAACATAAAACTGAGTATCTTATATTGGCCATTTTTGTTAAATTGAACTTCTTACTTGTTCTGAATTTGAGATTAGCTACAGCGGTTTTTAGTTTTTACTTCTTAATGTAATAAAGTTTACTATAAAATTAATGAAACACGAATAGTTTATTATGGTGGATGGATTTCATTTCAGAAAACTTTATTCGAATATAGTATAAAATTAGAATAACAACGGTGGCTACAGTCTTTACTATTCCTTCATTCCAATACAAGTAGAATAGAATATTATGCTTCATCTATTAAAAACTCAGAAATTCGTTTATAATACCGCTCTTGAAGCTTTGATTTCAGTTCAGGGCGGGTGAGCCAGTCGTAGTCGTTCAGTACAAATTCGTCAGTATCTGATGATTTTTGTTTAGAATCCGTTTTAGTTTTCTTAAGCTTCTTCAAATCGCCTGACAGTACTTGGGCTTTGTAGAAGAACACCTGAAAATGTTTGAAATGTTTGATTTTTACCATTTGAAGATTTTGTGCATTGCAGTTTCAATTCAGAAAGGCAATTATACGTGAGTAAATTAACTGACCTTAGCTCCTTCGACCTTTTCACCTTTGCCATTCGTTAACGTAGTTGCTTTGGGGTATTTGTACTTGTAAAAACCCCATGGAGCATTACCGACCACTCGAGCCGTTATGTCTGGACAGACGACGTTTAAAATTCTATCTGCGGCCTGTACATTTCGATAATTAAAAGATAATTAACCCGATAATTAAAATTAGTTAACTTTCCATTATACCACTCCATTATATAAATAATATTATTATATTAGTAAAGGAGAAAAGCATCAAAAGCATTTGTGATCACTTACTTGACGTAAAGTTTCACCTTCTTTCAATTTTCCCTGTGGACATGCCCATTGGAAATCATTTCCTAACTTCTGCTGTACTACAAGAAGCAAATGGGAATCTAAGGCTCTGTCCAGTGACTTCGTGTCAATTTTCTTATCAGCACCTGAAATAAATTAATTGGTATATATTTCCGGACCATTCAATTTCTAAGATTCTTGTGTGAAGATGAATAAAATTATTTACAGATTACGGATTATGGGGTTCTTACTCGTTGTTCGACTAGCATGAACAAATTTTTGAAACTCCACATTACTTTCATCCTCAAAATCCTGAGAAGTTTTGATTTCTCCTTGTTCCACTTCTCCACGTTTTAGTTTTTCAAGGAACGCTCTGCATGCATATTAATAATATTATTAATAATATTATACCAATATCAGAGTTATCTGCATCATTTTCATCATCTATCATATCATCCAGATCCAGCTATTAATATTATGTATAAGAATACGAATGACAGTATAACGAGTGAACAGTGCAAATTAATTAGTTTCGAAAGTTTTCTTACAAGTCTTTCGTCTGTCGTATTTCATGGTCCGATAATTTACTCATTTCTAAATCCTGTTGTTGACATAATTGCAAATACTTGAGCTCCAATTCAGTCATTTCTTTTGAAATAATAGGTCGTCTTTCCAAACACACGCTTGCATATAAATCCCATTTTTCCGCCTCTGTGCCCTGGTTTACAACTGGAGAAGATAAGGACATGACGACAGACGATGTTGACATCGGCATGACACACGCAACTCTATTCGAAGACTCTCCATAACGGTTCAAGCACAAGTTGATATTGATAGCTCTTCTAAAATGAGGATTCTGCGCCTGACAAATTGTCTTTGCAAAAAATCGAGCAGACATTATTGTAGTGTTGAAGATTGCTGATCCAGTTTCCAGTTCACTTAAATCGTAACCTATAAAAAATACAAAAAGGTGAGTAAAATACATTACAAAACAATAACATTAGTTTTTTTAAATTCCTTAACATATTTAATTCATTACCGTACCTCTCGGTTCATGTTGTTGATCACACTACACAATTTACACAGCACACGTGCCTATAAACGAAACTAATCTTTCAATAGACGCTTGCATTAACTTATTTTTTAAATGATTAACGTTTGTCGTCGGCAAAATCTGAATGTGAACATGTGCTCAATGAATGTGTGCTGAATGCTGAAACTGAAATGAACACAAAAGATACAGGGAGAGCCAGAGAAAGGAGGAGCCGCCTAACGGAGACTCAAATTCGCATAGCAAGATCAATGGGAGAGAGAGACCCACTTGCCAGTTGAGCTTTACACTTTTCAGACTTTTCCCAATTCAAAATTTCACACACGATTCTTCAATACTAACACTTTAATTCTTGATAATTTGAATTTCTATATCTGAATTCTGAATACCGCTATTTCGAAATCCTACAGTGCACATGACGCGTTTCTGACGTAGAAGTTAATCAGCTAAAATAAAATAATTTCTACTCTCACACGCGAATACATCATTAACATTAACTGATGTAATCTTATCGTCGTCCTTATAAGTTCCACAATAGTTCATCAGTAAAATTATCAGTGGTCGTTTGTAAAGGTAAAGTTCATTCCCATCATTGCAACTACAGTAGTAAAATAATATTGTTTTGCAGCTTCAGTAATATTTGATTGTTACTTTGGTGGTTCCTAAATAGGCGAGGCGGAGGGAAACGGAATTTAGTTGTCCAAAGTTATTATTTTGAAAAGATGGAGGCCCTTATCCCGGTCATCAATAAATTACAAGACGTATTTAACACAATTGGATCAGATGCCATACAATTACCACAAATCGTTGTAGTTGGAACTCAAGTAAGTATTATCTAGAATAACTGGTATTGATGTTTTTATAGTAATTTAAGTAATTTTAAGGTTTATGGTCGTTTGTGAGTTTTCATATTATTAAAATATCAAAACGTACGTTTTCGCTTTGTTCAGAGTTCAGGAAAAAGTTCGGTTTTGGAGTCACTAGTTGGTAAAACGTTTTTGCCAAGAGGCACGGGAACAGTTACAAGATGTCCGATTGTACTTCAACTAATTTATGCTCCAAAGGAGGATCGAGAAGTTCGCTGTTCCAAGGATGGTAATCATTTGCAAACATTTACAATGTATTTCATATTAACAATGTCGCCTAAGCTCTGTATTTTAAGTTGCAAGTTGTAACGCCATTGATTTGTTTTCTTTTAGGTACGATGGAAGCAGAAGAGTGGTGTCGATTTCTTCATTGTCCAGATAAGGTTTTTCACAACTTTGACGATGTGCGAATGGAAATTGAAAAAGAGACTGATAGAAAAGCAGGCACAAACAAAGGCATATGCGCAGAGTCGATTAATTTGAAAGTGTTTTCTACAAAGGTGGTCAATTTAACAGTGGTGGATTTACCCGGTATCGTGAAGGTACTGCTAAACTGAAAATCATGGTTGCTGGCGCTGACGCACTTGTACTTTTGTAGTCTAAATTCTCTAAATATGCCGTCTACTGTATTTAGGTACCAGCAGGAGACCAGCCGGAAGACATTGAAGATCAAATCAATGATTTACTCCTGTCTTACATTAAAAATCCTAATAGTATCATTTTAGCAGTGTCACCAGCTAATAACGATATGGCCACATCGGAAAGTTTGAAGTTGGCGAAGGATGTAGATCCTGAAGGTAGAAGAACTTTGGGAGTAGTTACAAAATTAGACTTAATGGATGCTGGGACAGATGCAGTTGACGTTTTGTGCGGTCGTGTTGTTCCTGTCAAGTTGGGCATTATTGGAGTTGTGAACAGATCTCAGTTAGATATTCAAAACAAAAAGCCAATCGAAGATGCTCTCAAGGACGAAGCAGCCTTTTTACAGAGGAAATATCCGAGTTTGGCTTCTAGAAATGGAACACCTTATCTTGCTAAAACATTGAATAGATTACTAATGCACCACATTCGTGATTGCTTGCCAGAATTGAAGGTACACGTTGTGCATCCATGCTTTCTTTTAAAAGTTTGATCATGAACAATTGACTGAAGACATTGTATTTGCAGACACGGGTTAACGTCATGATTTCCCAATTTCAAACGGTATTGCAATCATACGGTGATGATGTGAAAGACAAGTCCCAAACTCTATTGCAAATCATAACAAAATTTGCGTCCGCTTACAACTCGACGATTAACGGAACATCTAGAAACATTGAGACCACGGAATTGTGCGGTGGTGCTCGTATATGCTACATCTTCCACGAGACGTTTGGTCATACTTTACTAGGCATTGATCCCGTAAGTGGGCTCACAAAGGTTGACATTTTGACAGCAATTCGTAATGCAACGGGGCCTCGTCCTGCTCTCTTTGTTCCGGAGGTTAGTGTTCGAAGAGAGTCAAGTTAATATTATAATGATGCTGAATTTAAGTAATAATAATGATGCTTTTTTAACGTTATGTAGGTGACATTTGAACTTTTGGTGAAACGACAAATTAGGCGTCTTGAAGAACCATCACTTCGTTGTGTAGAATTAGTGCATGAAGAAATGCAACGGATTATTCAGCATTGCGGTACAGAAGTACAACAGGAAATGTTGCGGTTCCCAAAAGTTCACGAAAGTATTATTGAAGTGGTTACGCATTTGTTACGACGAAGACTCCCGATAACTAATCAAATGGTTGAGAATCTCGTTGCAATTGAATTGGCATACATCAATACTAAGCATCCGGATTTTCATCGCGAAACTGATGTTTTGCTTCGTCAAACCGAACAACATTCTAACGATATTATCCAGCGAGAAAGAAAGAGACAAGCTGCTCAGCAACAACTAGTCCAGTTACCTTTGCCAGTTACTAACGGTGAAGTGGATTCTTCGGCTCCAGTAAAGGGATGGTTTGGAAATGTCATTGGAAAATCGCTTGAAAATTCTCCGATGCACATGCTGTCAGGAAATATAGCAATAGTTAATGGACCATCTCCGACTTCGATTCCGAATGGTCCAGAATCAGGAGATTCCGCTCCACTGAAGAGCCCACAGAAAAAAGTGGTTAACCTACTTCATGCTGCTGATCTTCCGGCTCCCGTGGTCCAATTATCGGAGAAAGAGCAAAGGGATTGCAGGATAATTGAAAAGCTTATCAAGTCTTACTTTGTGATTATTCGGAAGGGCATTCAAGACAGTGTGCCTAAAGCAATTATGCATTTCTTGGTTAACTACGTTCAAGACAATTTACAATCTGAGTTGGTATGTAATCTCTTTTCTCTGTAATTAAATATCACAACATCGCGTATCAACGTTTGTTTGTTTTCATTCTGTAGGTCAGTCAACTGTACAAAGCAGAACAGATTGAAGATTTGCTTGCTGAGTCAGAACACATTGCCCAGAGACGTAAGGAAGCTGCAGATATGTTGAAAGTAAGTTTTCGTAAACAAGTTTTACATTTTAAAAATTGGTAGTAACGATTATTGATAGTTATTTCGACTGTTTTCAGGCATTACAAAAGGCCAGTCAAATTATCAGCGAAATACGAGAAACTCACATGTGGTAATGGTGGTTAAGTATGTAGTACGGGTCGTGGTGGATTGTGCTTTTGTGCTGAATCAGTGACGATGGGGCCTGAATTTTTCAAAACGGAACGAATTTGTCTCGCAGAACATTCATACGAAATAAGTGATGTAATTGGATTATGGATTTAGTGTGTTGGTACAAAGAAAACCAAAGGTAGTCGAGGTATGTACTTCAAAGATAACTTTAGTTTGAAGCTAATCGTGTAAACCTACGAATTGTAATTAGTACTTATGATTATCATCGTTTTCCCTATTGTGAACTCGTAATGAAAATGAATTGTTTATTGTGCGTCGTGATGTTGAAACTCATAGTTCCGTTTGCATTCTGTATTTTTGCAGTGCATTTATTTCTAAACTCTACAGTGATCCTTATAGTCTGATGATTTTGTTGAAAGGCTGTTTGTTTACTTACTCATTTCTTTGTTGTTACAAGTTGAATAACTGACAGATTCCACTTATTATGAAAACAACTCATTTACTGCTGCGTTTCAAATTGCGGCATAGCATAGTAATTTAGTAATAATATAATAATATAGTTACTGTATGCATTGAGAAATAAAATAAATTATTAAGAGCAGTTTGAATCTAAGGTCGATGTACGACCTCACAGTCTATTTACTAGATAGTTAATATGATGTGCAATGAATCTATAAAGCTATAATGCAGTACTAGTGACGTCATGGCGTTTTGTTTTAGTTAAAATTATTGTAATGTCGATTTAGAGTCCGAAGTTGTTATCTTATCTCATGTTCGAAGTTACTAGAAGTAGTGTAGAAATATGAAAACTATAGAGAATTTCGTTATCACTTGTTACTGTTGACGGATTGTAATATTTCATAGTTGATTATTGAAGCCGAAGCAATTTTTCGTGCTTGTGTTATTGCCTGTTGGCGTTCTCCGAGTACCTTTCCTATATAACAAAATAACAACAATAATAATAATGACAACTTCACAAAGATTATTCATTATCATTGGATTGATTAAAAAGAAACATATAAATGTTATTTGTAAAATAAAATAATTAAATAATCTCGTGCTTATTTGAAAAGTCTTGCTCATGTGAGTAGAACTATAGTTAAAATTGAAAACTTTGCCAGTTTGATGCGTTAATGTAATGAATAATGATGGTTATGGGATTCCTGTCATCTATACGCTCCTCATCGCTCCTCATCACGCCATACCACTGAATCAAATCACAGCATACATAATAAATAAATAATAATAATAATTGTTTTCTTTAGCAATATCTGTTTATTTATTAGTTGTATATTTATTTAAAAGTTTATTAAAAGCAGTATCGGATGCTGTCAGATGATTTATTTATGTTACGATTCATGATCAAAATCAAATGGTAAAAATGCATAACTGCTATGCTACGACATAATTGGCTGAATCAAAAATGGCAGTTGAGTCGCTATTTCACGATTTTATTGAATTTCCATTAAAAGTTACAATTGCGAACAAACGGCACTTCATCAGAATTGAAATTCAGGAATTATTATTGTTGTTTGAATTATATTGTAAATTGTAATATATTAATTTGTATAATGTAGCGTTTTCTTTCACTGTCCCTGTGAACAGATATTCCTAGTAAAACTCATACAGTTAAAATCGATGGAAGCAATAATGAACCACGTTCTAAACACTACTTTGAAACACAGCATTTAGCTTGAGTCCTTTCGCCATAATGGCCAAAATGTAAATGACCAAAATGACACAGGTGTATACTTAGCAATTAATAATTAATTAGTACAAGTACGTACGTTCAATTCTTTAAAGTATCATTATACGCGGTAATATAGTAACATTCTGCACGTGCACAATATGGTCAATTCATTGAATATTTGGTTTTAAGTAGACTTGGACTTTGGAGTTAATTTTTCTTTTTAGTATTCATTAAGATAGGAATTCGTAAGTTGTATTCACTGAGTGATAAACTAAGTCAAGTTAATTTAGTGTGGTACCCGGTACCTACAACAATAATATATAAATGGAACAACAAACTCTTCGTGTTAAATTTTTTTCCGACCTGTCGACGACGACGAGACATTAATTCTAATTCTAACATTTTACATAGAATTTAAACGTATATAATGAGGAATTTTTCATAAATTACATCTACGGACTTGGCATTAAATGTACCTTCAGAAGAAGGGGTTTCATGTCCTAGTACATCCAGTTGATTACATGAACGACTCGCGTTAAATGTCAATTGGACAGGTGAACAAAGTAAACCCCTTCGTTTTGTAAAAGGTAAAGGCATCCATATTTGCATACAACAGTATAACATGTTTAGTAATTCAATTTTTAGCACCTAAAGGATATCAGTGGACTGAATGCTCAAACGAAATGAACTTATAGCTTGTCACAACACTAAAAAATACTCACTAAATCAACTACAAATTACTATGCGACTAAACGAAATATTTCACATGAAATCTACAAACCTGAACATTACATAAATTATCAGGAAAATGTCTCTCAAAGCTTTGAGATGGAATTTATACTTAAAATCCAAACAAAAATACTACTAAAATCATTTGAACTTGAACTATTTCGTTGACATTCTTTTCTTAACCTACTAACTTCATGGTAATTTAAAAACATGTTCTTGCATGATTTTATATGATTTTAACATTCATTCATTCACTCTTTCATGTTTCATTCATGCATCAGAAGTGTGTTGGTTTGTATTGTATGTCATGTCATGCTATACATTCCAAGTCCAACTGTCAACATTGGTCGTTCTCCTGTAAGCATATTCCAGCATTTTAGTATTGAAAGTTGCTTATCTGTTCAGTCACCAGTCATCAGCCATCGTAAACAATCATACAGTAATACATAAATAATCAAAATAATGTTAACAAGTACACATTAAAATAAAGACAAAGAAAATCGACAATCATGAACCGTGATGTGACGATTTGACCATGTGTGATGGATGAGATGAGGAGTATATTAGTATGTAGTATTATGGTTAATTTTAATTGTAATTAAAAATTGTTTCCCTCCGATGCTACATAGCCATAGATGTAGGCGTTAGAATCCTAGGTCCTACGACGGACACGAGAATGAGGGCGAGTGTGAGGAAGAATGCGTGGACTCGTTTCGGAAGTTTGGAAGAAGGAGCACCATTACACAAATTGTCCTCGCAGAAACACATCTTCCCATGACCTTTACCCTCACCCATGCACACATGGTCCACCATGAAATAGTTGATTATTATGTTCTCGGTGCATGTTCGTTGGACCCATTCTCCTAAAGAAATTGGAATGCGTACATTAGTCACTTTAATTAATTAAGCTGGGTTAAAGTATATAAGATCTTATATACCGTCAGGAAACTTATGCAAAAATTTGACGCAACAGCCATGACAGACTCTTGTTAATGGCCTTAGCTCTTGAGGCAATGTTCGGTTGAACGGATCCCCGCAGTTAGTATCGTAGCGACTGTCACAATCGTAACACAGGAGTTTTCGAGCTGTAATAATAAAACAAGAACTATCAAATTTGAATGCATTTTTTACATGTGTAATTGCCCCATTATACATTCCGATAAGAATAGCTTCACATTTCACATCACAATTAGCGGTACGTTGCAATTTTTACTTTTTGCTCACAGTCACAATGTTTACTAATCATTTGCTATTAGGCAGTCAGCCAAACAGCGCTCACAAATGCATAATAAATATCAATTATTGAGTTACCCCAACTTTGTGACTATTGACAAAAACTATCAAAAGCTTTATGCCTATAACCAGCACAATCAGAGCTGTTGCAACATTACTGGTTCTTTTCATAATTTTCATTTGCATTGAAAACATTTAATGGTTTAATTTCCGGTATTTTATTAACGTACAAATTCAAAGGTAACACCGAGACTTCGAGGTTAAAAGGGTTTACACAAAATATGGAACATTAAAACCGCGGACAATACCCACACATTGAGAAGACCAAAAGACGCAACACAACATCAAAATTTCACAATCAAGACACACGACACCGAGACTCGAAAGGAACTGGACAGCAGTTCCATGCAACATTATGTCATATTCGAAATGCATCACAATTGCAAGTTAAGAGTTTGATTTCCTTTGCCGAGCCAAAAAGTCCCATTAGAGAACAGACAAATCAACACACATGTCAGGTTTTCGGTAGTCACCATGAGAAAAGTAAAGCATTCAAATAGGCAATCAGGAAAGAATCGGGGACCATTCAGCATGTCAAGACCAAGCTATCATCACGAACCACATCCCGATGACACGCTGAGCGACGTTTACTACAACCGGAATTGGCAGCTTGCACTTGGTGTTATTGACGAGTGATGAATGCCTTCTTTTCAGGTTCAACTTTCCTTGAGCTTTCAAATGGATGCTTTCATACCTTAAAAGAATCTTGTCATTAACAGTCAACGAGCCAACCGTTCTACGTACTGTTGTTCGACGATTGCCAACCACCATAAAAATGTCGATTCCTGAAAATCGGTTCAGCGCTGGAAGCAAAGCAAAGAGAAAGTGCTGGAATGAAAAGTTTCGGGTTTTGTTAGTTTTGTGGTTAGTTGAGTTGAGATCACTTTTGGAGTAGGAAACGTGGTCGAAAGCAACCAGATAGGCTTAACGTGGGCTTAACGCTTAAAAGGCAAGCAGGAATAGCGTGTGCATATTGAAGAAGACTGATAGCGACTTTGCATGTTCTCCAGCGATTTCCTGATGAAAGCTAAACATTTTAAGGGAGGTGATTGTAGTTTAACGCGGTACACTATTGTGCTTTTTGTACATTATGTATTTTCAACAATAAAAACAATATTGAGTGAATCATGTATTGATTCCTGGAAAAGACATCATCTGTAATGTATCTCGTATAGATTCAGGTCACAAGTCAAAATCTGACATTTGGGATATTATGTACAATGAAGAATTCTGCACATCTATTCGTCTACATGAAAGACCTTGCTTATTATTACTAGTTCAACATTAACAGTTCATAGAGATTTTCAAGGTGGCAAAATCCTACTCAACACAAAATGGTAGCCCATCAACCCACTCAAAAGTCGTCCAATGAAGGCTGAATGTCCCATTTCCGTAACTTTAAAAATAGCCAAGCAGAGTCAAGACCTGTCAGTAGTAAAAGCTAAAATTGCCACTCACAGTCCTCAATTTAGATGCGCAACTTGGATTGTGACAGATAGGAATGCGTTTGGAGACAGGCACTACCAACTCCGAACCCGGCGACAAAACTTAAGTAGCACGATCTGAATGGGATTATTATTACACTAATGACTCGGTGCTCATATTTATAAAGGCAAGGATGCTTTCCTCATCGTGAAAGTAATCATAGTTTAATCAATTTAATGTAGCACACAAAATAATTCTGATCGAGTTACTGAGTGTCATCATAAATAATAAAAATAACAGATCATAATCTGGTCGTGGTTCATTCCAAAAAATTGTCAATTTCCTGTCTAATGTAACCGATGCTGGTAATATATTTATTTCAATATTTCAAAGCTTCGTTAAACTGCAAAAGCATTAGTTTTTAGTTAACCAAGTTCACAATCATAAAAAAGCCTGAAAACATGTATAGGTTTGTATCATTGTAGAACACAACAGCAACAGCAAACCAAAAGCAGCAATGGCACAAACACCGAACAATCAACCATCAAAAACAAAGAGGAAAACAAAACGGCAAATTCACAAATCCACAAAAACACCACAAAAAAACTTTAAAACATCAAAATAATATTGTAGCATAATCTCATGTTACAAGATTTTTGGCACAACCCAAAAACGGGACAGAGGACAAGAAGAGACTTTGCTCATACTGCAACAAAGTCGACTGAGAGTCACTTACCCAGGTATCCTATGTGACAAATTGACAATGAGAATTGGACAATTGGCATTGGTTAGTCCATCATTGGGCAAACGGAAGAGAAGAAGAGGAGAAACGGTTGAAAGTTGAAGCAGATTTTGGGCGAGAAGTGATTTTAAGATGAGTCACACAAACAAAGAAAGATAAAAACAGATCAAAAAACTTTATCAGAATAAGCGAATACACTTCCCATCATTATGTCACTATCATCTAAAAAAACTAAAACATTACATTCTACACATCATCAACCAAACTGAAATCATCAAGTTTTGTTCTGTTTAATAATAATGAATGAATGAAATCCTTGAGTAGAACCGTTTGTTTTGTTGAATGGGGCAACAATTTTTATATAAGAAATCTACTTAAAAAGAAACAGAGCGAAAAGCTGCATTGTGTGAAAAAATCTGCAAACTGCAATTGTCTTGTTAAAAAAGCATCGAACAATAGAAAATACTGGATGATATTTTGTTAGATTTTTAGAATAATATTATAGTATACTGTGAGCTATTAAAAGCTGCAATTATTAAAATTGGAATTATTCAAAATTAATAAGCTGCGTTTGCTATTAAAAAGTAGTCAAGTTATCATCATCACTTTGTACGAGAAAAACCTATAATTTATAGTTCATTTTTATTATTTCATGTCACGTCATTTCATGAGCTCACGACGTTAACAAAATCTATGACTAAATAATTCGACCTTCCCGTACGTTAATGAAAAATGGTACCAACACCATAACACAATTATTATAAATGATTTAAAAGCTGAAATCACAATCAAAACCCCTTCATATTTGATTAATCACCTCCAATTACACAATTCCAACTATATGAACTGCCATTGTTATTATGAAAGTATGTACCTATAATTTTGATAATGAAAATTAATAAATCTAGGAGAAATGACAAACATCCTTACTTCGGCATTCTCCAGCACCTTCTGCCTCGCTCACGATTGGGAAGATTACTGAAACGGAAATTTTCGTGTACCTTTAAGCTCAAAGATAGTCGTAAGGAAGTGAAAATTGCGAATTACATGAATTGCAGGACTTACTTGCAGACACAATGGCAAATTCCAGATAATGCATGATCCATAACATGTGTATTGCAAGGTGAGTGTATAAGAAATTCTTCACACATACAAATGTGAGCTTCTTGTGGAGTGTGGACAACACGAGTAAAGACTAGTTAACTAACTTTAACACACAGTCAGTCTTATCTCCAGTTTTGGATAAGGAAATTGGCTCAGATCAACTAGCCAGCAGTGAAAGAAGTCTTTAAAAATTGTCCAGAAGACACAAGAGGTTATCTCTCCAGGAGCAAAAGCTATATAGCGTGGCTCATAAAAGCTTCACCCAGATATAGCTTGGTTTTTTTACGACTAAACGTAATAACACCGGGGCACCCTGTGCAGACTCAGCGAGAAGAGTCGAGACTGATGGAATCACAAAACGGAGAATCCACACAATATGCAGAAATCCAAATCGCTAGAATAACAATGTGCTCTGCACGATGTTCGATATTTTTTTTTGGATAAGCTGCACAAACCGACCTGCAGTATATTTGGTGTTGTTTCTTTTAAAAAAGTCCCGGTTTATTTTTACAAATAGTAGATTTGATATTCTAAGCTTGTAAAGAAGACTGAGAGCGCAGCTCCAGTAGTCGTTTTTATGGTTGACGTTCTGTTGAATTTTTGAAGATGAGAAAATGAACTGTTCGTTCCGTTCTTATAGGATATTATACGCTTCCGTTTGTCTTCCCGATTTGACAGGAATATGACAATGACAAGAAAGAGAAAAGAAAAAGATGTAATGCTTGTGTAACAAGTTCTCTGCTTAGGATCAGTAATTTGATAGGCTATTATTTGCTTATTCTAATATACTCTGAGAAGAAGATGAGATGGCCGGAGTATACTGAAGATTTAAGTGTGAGAGACAGAGACAGGGACAAGCAAAGAAGTGATGCAAATGGCACAATGGCAAATGGAGAAAGTCAGAGGCAGACTGATGTTGTGAACTCTTCGTGCACTACTTCACCACGAGCAATATAATTTAAATTGGCCCCAGGCACCGTGTCTTGCTCCGTTGGCGACTTCCCATTTTGCCCGACAAACACGACAAGCCGATCCACATGAAAACGAGGAGCCACACTTGCACCGCCAGATCCCGATTGGCATCAATGACAACTTCGTCCAAGGCGAGTGTAGGAGCACCGCTAAGAATATCACTTTGTGGCCTTCTTCCGATAGAAACACTTTGTTCTCTGACTTGTAATCCTACGATCTTGGAGTGTGGCGTCCGAACCGAATCTTCAACCGTCAATCCCGATGACGACGAACGCAACACTTTTCCAGTAATTAGTTCTTCTAATGCAGTCCTATTTTTAACGGAAAATATTGCTCGACCCATTGTTAATTTTAGCTCTCCGACTCCGATCCACACATAAATTCACGGTCGGTGGCATGAACAAGGTGTAAAGGTCACCAACCGGATGCCTATTCACTGCACTCGGATGCATAAATACTCTCGGCTTCCGCCACCGGTTTTTGCAATCAGACTATCAGACCTTGTATTACATTACTATCAATTTCTATTCTTGTTATAGATGATATCTTGTAACATGGTTTAGCTTTTGGAGTTTCAATGAAACAAGATTTGAAATTTTGAATATGAAACACAATTATTAACTTACATTCCGCGTATTGCTATTTTGTGAGCACAGTACTTTTACTACATTTATAACTAAAGTTGGTAAGATTGGATTATGAGATTGGCGGACACTTGTGTTTATTCACACTTATTCGCGCATAATGACTGGCGTCACACAATATTTGACCTCCGTTCGTTCTGCGGAAGTCGGGAAATAAAAAAGGACTACTGCTGGAGTACTGGAACGAAGACTACGAGCCCAGGCCAGGAAGACAGGCGTTAAGTTCTTGGCTCGATTTCCTCTGCAATGAGACTTTGTCTATGTGCTTAACTCAATTTCACTTGTGTGGCTCTTTTTGTTGTCCTCAGAGAGCGAGAGCAAATAAGCAAAAAAGTGGGGAAGAGAGGAGGAAATAAGGAAGTTTTGCGACCGAATTGGCCTAGGTACCTCAAGTCTTTGAGACTATAGAAAATAGAATATACAAACCACCAGGAATATTATAACTGGGGCAATGAAGTACTGTATCCAGTGTCCCGAGTCGTGTGGCGAGAAACCCTTTTTTGGTTACGATTTTGTATCCTGGTCATGTATACTCAATAGTAAGAAAACTACAGATAAGGATCCTTCACTGCTTTTTCCTGAGTCAAGTCAATCGATGAGGATAGCGCATACTGCAAAACCGACTGCGGAGAAGCGCAAGTCTGTCCCGACTTGCCGTGCCGATTTGTACCGCAACCCGGGTAACTCTAACTCTTTCAGGGGCTATGAGGAAAAACTTGAAAAGTGTGCACTGCTACACACGAGCTTAAAGCATAAATGTTATGCACACACAGCTAGCCTAGACTCAAACACACTCATGCACGTTTCTTGCCATCATGTTCCCATGTCATAAGGTTCTTGTGTACTACACTTGACTCACTTATGTTTGTAAGTCCTTTTATGCTCTACGTCTCATGAGAATGTATTTTACTGTATACCGCAGTTGACACCGAAAACTCCAGTCCTACTACTTCTCTTTGCAAATATCTCATGAATCCATTCACAACCGCATCAATACTGACTCACTTGTCACATTCCATTTTGTACTGCCACATGGTCACCACCTTTCCAAGTCTTCATTCATTCTTGAGTTGCAAATAGAGCGTCTAACGTGGTGTGACTCATTAGACCATTGAAAAATTATTCCTACTTCCCGTTTCATGTAAAAATCACAAGTTTTCATTTAGTTACAACTTATTTAATCCTTTACGGGACTTGAATATTCATAGTAAAGTAAGGGAGTCCCTGTAGCAGAGTAATGCAGAGTAAATCATTTTATCCTGAATTTCATACATTTCTTGAATTAAAACATACAGTACAAAAGTGAAAAGTTCGTTGTAAATGAACACAATAATTTTCACTTTTCTACTATAAAACCCGGTTCCGGACTTGATTCGCTGTACAAACTGGAATCATTCATGGTGTACGTAAATAAAGACATAATACAGCATGCGAAAGAGTCTATTTAGACATAGTCGCTCGAGACTCGAGACACGTTGGTCGGTAGTCGGTAGGTCTGTGATAATTGTGCATGATGAACAACATGAAGTCCCATCCCGAGACAAAGAGCCAAAAGCGTTACTCATGAATAAAACTCATTCCGTGTAGCATGCAATCAGTACGTTCTTACGTTCTTAAAGCCCGACTGGGGTTTTTTGCATGGTTTTGAACAGTTTGAACGAAGCAAAGCCCGGCATTTTGAACGATGAGAAAGAAACTAAAACCAAGAAACCGTTGCGGAGAGAGAAGCTCTGTGCCAATTCTCATGAGATTGCAAAAGCAGTTCGTAGTGCTGCGCATCGTTACTACGCGGCGGGTACGGGCGTAATGAGGACTTAATGGTAATGTGCAGACATTTCAGCACAACACGAGCTCAACTCATCTCAACTCTTGAGTGCGAATCGTGGAATTCGCCAGTTCGCCACTAAAACGTTTTTTGTGGTAAAGCTTCTCTTTTTGTCACATTTTTCGCATGTCGTCATCATGAGAGGCACGAAAGAATGGAACTAAGCTGAACGAAACATAACGGCAAAAATGCCTTCAAAATTTTCAAGAATACTTACGAAGAAAAATAATACGATACGGTGGTGGTACTACAGATGACTATTTTGCGAATTGTAATTATAGATGTAATCGCACTTGATTGTGCAACATCAGTTCGCAATCACAGAATTATATTATAATTTATAATACTTTCATGGAATCAGAGTTTGTCTACGTCATCGTTCAGGTTTCGGTCAAATGGACCAATCACTAGAGAATTACCAAATAATTAATAAGCTCCTGTTCCTAAAGCGCCATTGTCATATGAAAGGTAGGGCATTTTAATTATTAACACAAGTGACTTTGAAGCTCAAGTTCCGCTGGGGAATTTAATGTGCTACTTTACGTGAGTATTCTAATTATTTATGTTTCCAAAAAGGTTTTACAATGAAGGTGACGCATTTCGCTAGATTGGGTTAGCTGAAGGCTGACTTTTTGCATGGAAGTCAACTAACAACGTTTTTGCCTTTCTTAAGCATCTCTAGTATCTAGTCATAATGTACAATGAACACAATCTTCAGCGCAATTAAATTATTATGATTTATAGGAATTCAGTTTTCAGTAGATTGGCCTTCAAGTACTATATTTTTTATGCATTGTTTCATTTTATTCAAATTGTTTTCGGGGCCAGTGACGCGAATTTTTGCGATAAAGGTTTATGTAGATTAAATTCATGGCTAGTGGGCGGTAATCATGGAGAGAGTTCCAAGTTCCAGGTGTATGTGTAAATGTTGACTCCAGAGAATAGATTTGATCATTGAAACTGCAAATGTTTAGAGTTCATTCCCATTTCCTGTGTGACAGAACAGCGAGTACTTTACATCCACCCATGCCATGTCTAATCGGTCGGCCGGTTCCAGTGAACTTTGCATAAAAAGTCATGCTCACTGGATTAGTAATCTGCTCAGCCCAGCATCACACGTCGAGGGAATAAAACGGTTCATAAATAACTCTTTTTGTGGACAAATAAGAGGAAATTCATGGAAAACCTAATTTTGGTCATAAAACTTGGTGAGCAAAAAATATTAGTTTTCTTTCTGTATGCCTTTTTCTCCACGACATTGCTCCATTGCTCCTAGAACAGCATGACAAGACTCATCTCCAAAAAACCACATGAGGGAATCGTGCGGGAATGACTTGGCCATTTTGTCAGTCACTGCCAGCGAAATGCTAGAACAAAAACTTTGTCCAAAGGACATGGACCCGAGAGAGTGAGTGGAAGAGCGAATTGCACTACATGGAAAGAACCAGTCGTCGCATAATTCCATTTCCATGCATTCCAAGTAGAATGGTCCAAACTTCAAACTGGCTTGTGTATGTATTTTGTGTTGCTTTGTACTGTGCGAAAAAATGCAGAGAGAGAAACAGAGAGGAACAACCAGAACGAATGGGCGAACAGCAACAAGAAAAGCCAGAAATGGCCAGGAGAGAGTAAACCCCAACAAGGGGAATCCTGATGATAAGATAATGTCATGGAGTTTTATTCACCTCTCCGATTCAAAAATCATTTCATCGCGAGACGCGGCACTCATTATTATTTATCTTCAGTTAAAAACTAAACGAGCAGGTCATGCATCCATTTTCACATCCCATTCTGTTGGATGGCAATTGCTCATTTCTAGGACCATGTTGAGCTAGTTTGGACGTTTAGGAAGATTGGAATATAAAACGTTATGTAGAGAGAGTCAGCGTCAGGTAGACAAGAAGAATGACGAGGAGCATCAGCAGCAACGGCGGATGGAAGAATGGCAAGCCGCAACAAATGGCAATCTCAGCGTAATGGACAATAGAGTCCGTCCAACTTCGAACGTTCCAACTCTGAGTGTTTTAGCTGTCTTAGGCTTATTTAATAGAAGGTTTTTGCGAACAACCTGAGTGAACTGAGACTGAAAGCCGTGAGCGTGGAAAAGGTAGCGTTGGCTCATCCTGACGAGGCGAGGCGGACAGGCAAACCATGTACCAGAACTACCGTAACTGTTTTCCCGAGCCTTATTAAAAAGTTCATTCTGCAAGGAATGTGAATGGTCGGCTCGGATACAAACCGCTTGTTCGCTGCTGCCTGTCTGTGATGAGAATAAAATGAGAGCTTTAAATCGTTGTGTATACTACGGCTATGCCCAATGCCAAATGCCAACCTGCTCTGCTCGTTTTACGTGCACATAGTCAAGTTTAATGCAAGTTTATAGCAGTAAAAACGTATAGTCATAGACAGCAACATTAAGTGTTTAAAGCTCAGAGAAGAGTCCAGATTCAGATAAGAAAGTCAAACTGACTCAAGGGAAAGAAGACCTGCTTTGAGATGTAACAAAGCAAAGAAAAATGCAATAGGGAATAGGCGGCTACGAAATGAATGTGACTCTGTGCCACGACTGTTAATATCATGAATAAAATAAGGGTTTAATACCGACGACGGACAGGATTATCTGGAAAGCTATTGGGAAGGTAAGGGTAAAAGGGGCAGGGAAAATTGCAGAGGTATGTAAAAGGGGAAAAGGCTGAAGAACTCGAACACACCTCGTCTTTTGATTATGGACATGGAAGATCTTCCACTTCTTTTGTATGAGATGCAAGCACGGAGTTGCGACTGGTTGAAGCTGAGGCTTTTCTGTTGGATGCAAAGGCAAAGCCCTCTGGAAACAATTTTTTATTCTTCTTTTTCTCCTCCGCTGCAAGCCAAAGAGCTCCATGCACACCTTTGATATATGGAGAATGCGAATAAGATACGCAGCGGGCGTAATGTTCTTTTAGCTTTCAGTTAGTGTTAGTATACATGGGATTCGCATTCTCATCATTGCCTTTCAAGTTACTGATAGTAGGCTTTCCTTTCTTCTCTGGACTTCTTCATGCACTGAAAGCACCAGCAGCAAAAAGAAGTGAGAAGAAAATGCGAAACGCAACCGAGGAACTGCAACAAGAACTTTAAGCGTTCCAAAGGGGTATTCACTTCTTCATAAAAGTTGTCCAGTTTCTTCAAGTTTGTTGCTCCCTACGTTTCTTTCAAGTGCTTGAAGCAGCCTGTGAAACGCTCATTTGACGTTCCAACATTGAGCTAACTCACCGTGTGCCGATTTGGTTCGGGGCGGCTTCTCAATGTAAGCAGTAGTTCCTCTGAGGAGCATTATTATGATCATTATTTCACTAGTGAGGAAGCGGAGTCAGGCCAGAGTGGAATGGACTCCAAGTTTACTTTGGCTGTTACACCTCCGTCCATTCTTCTTCTTTTCCTGGACGAGAAGCTTCAGTTCTTGGAACTGCTTTAATTACCGTAGTATGCGTCGTGTAATTGACCGACTCATCCATTCACCTTCATTATGATTACCTTTATTAAATACATTATTCTTCCCATTCCATATTCTTATTTTATTTCATATTGTACCATTGAAATTACATAATCATAATATGCACATCCATTTTAAAGAATCATGAATCACTGAATCATGAACTAGGAAATAGAAGTGTTGTTTTCCAGACCAACTAAACTATATTAAATTGTATAATACATTTTACATGCACTGAAATTACGAATCGAAATCAGAATCATTTCATTAATTATGAGATGATCATGGCATTTGAATTTGAATCCTTCGTATGCATGTCGATTATTATTATTGCCTGCGCTTTTAGAATACAAACGACATCAGTTTGCCGACTTTAAAACGCACCTGATAAAAAAAATAAAAATAACGTTTTGAAAGTGTGTATTAAAAATGCATGTGTACAATAATACTGAACGGAAGTACAGCAATGAAGTTAAATAAAAACACATATAAACACTTTATGAGTAATTAACGGGTTGCGCGTAAAAACGATGAATGTCAGAAATTGCGTAAACAAATTGCGTAAACAAACTTTGTTTACGCAAAACGTTTTGACCTACAGAACGTTTTGAACAGCAAAAATCGCAATCCACAATCCATGGAAAC
>JABASF010001022.1:0-27688 GCA_019776145.1 Harlomillsia oculata
TCTGTTCGCTTCACACCGTTTCATTGTCAAGTTTAACATTATTTATAGAAGGGAAAAACAGATTCATACAATTGAACAGTAAAATACATACAAAAGATCAAAATGACTTCCGCTTTTTCCAAATTTCTTCTGCTTATGTGGAAGAATTGGATTTTGCAAAAGCGTCATCGTGTTCAGACAGTTTTGGAAGTTTTGCTACCCTTACTTTTCGCTGCGGTTTTAGTCATAGTCAGAAAAGTTGTGACTTCTGACATCATTGACACACCAACGATATACGATCCGTTTTTGGCTGGAAATGGAACTCATACACGCGTTCATAGAGGGTTAATCCATTTTTTTATTAATTTAATTTGTGAATTAACGTCATGTATTTGATGCCTGATAACTATATTTGTGGTTATTTAATGTACAGAGCTTACATCCTTTATTCACCAAACAATCTTGCTATGCAAACTCTCATGAACAGTATTAATACGGATTTCTTAAACAATAATTATACAAGTAATTTAAATGACAGTTTATTCAATGAAATATTGGATTTCATAGTGAATTATAAAATTAACTATTATGGTAAAAATGATAGTGAAAGGATACGACACGGCAGCACAACTAGAAAATGCTTATAAGGATCAATTATCTTTTATTGTACCCCCTCCTCCAAATGGAACGGACGGCAAAGTAGATTGGCTTTGGTGGAATACGAATCCGGTTCTTGCTGGAATTGTGTTCACGAGTTCGTTCCCAAATGGAAATACGTTCCCACAAAACATTAAGGTGCAAACATACAAAAAAACATACTGCTACTATATACATTGCAGTTTATTTAGCAGAAGAGTAAATTATACAAGATTTATAATTCTGTGCAGTACACTCTACGATTTCCTTCGAAACAACACAATGCGACAAACACTGAAGAATTGGAGTTTCGACCGGCTTGGAACACGGAAATGTTGTATCCAATTTTTCAGTTGTTGGGACCCCGATGGGAAAATTACACAGAAGGAGCAAATCCTGGTAATGCTTTAAAAATGAGAGAAAGAAAGGAGAAGTGGCATGAAATGAGGATTAAATTCATTTGGGATTGGTAATAAATAAATTAAGAAGCATGGTTGGCTGGTTGGTCGGATGCGTTTTTCAGGTTACTGGGTCGAAGGATTCCTTTTCTTACAACATGCAATCGATGTGTCTTTGGCGAAAATGATGTCGGGGGAACCAGACATTTTGAAAGATTTTGATATTAATATGCGAAGGTTTGTGCAAAAGTCAAGGCTTTGTGAATTTTAGAACTTTCTAGGAAGTCTTAAGAAAATGTAATCCCAACAGATTTCCATACCCGCCTTACATTGATGATGTGTACCTTGTCGCTCTACAAGGATGGATGCCTCTTATTATCATGTTGAGTTTCATTTACTCTTGTATCAACATTGCAAAATCCATTGTCCATGAAAAGGAACGAAGGTTGAAAGAATCCATGAAAATGATGGGACTTCCTAATTGGCTTCATTGGACTGCTTGGTTTCTAAAATCATACATATTTCTCGTCGTTTCTCTTTCTTTGATGGTTGCATTTCTAAAAGTGAGTAATTACAACTTTTCCATTGTCATGCAATTTAAATTGCATTTCGACGTTTAAAAAAATGCATTATACTTACAGATCAAATGGTACGGCGACGACTTGGCCGTACTAACAAACTCAAATTGGTCCGTTCTCTTTGTATTTCTCTTGGTGTTTGCATTTTCGATGATTTGCCTTAGTTTTCTCATTTCTACGTTCTTTGCTACTGGTAAAGTCACAATTTGAAACTCTTTGTAAATGCAAACTGTTATGAATTGTAATTTTGCAATTGCAACGCAACCGTTTTATATTTCATATTCATTACAGCAAATTCGGCTTCAACTGCTGCCGGCGTCATTTTCTTCTTGTTGTATTTCCCTTACTTTGTTCTACAACCGCGTTATGACACTTTAACTTTAAACAACAAACTCGGCGCAAGTCTTTTGAGTAACACAGCCATGGCTTTTGGATGTCAACTGATTTCAATGTTCGAAGGAACAGGTGCTGGTGTTCAATGGAGTACATTGGCAACCGGAGCTAGTCCAGACGATACATTTACAATGGCCAATGTCATTGGAATGCTCATTTTTGATGGCATTTTGTACTTGCTGGCTGCGCTTTACATAGAAGCAGTTTGGCCGGGGCAATTTGGTGTTCCTTTACCTTGGTATTTTCCATTCACGGTGAGAAAGTCGCTTGGACTTTGACAACGAGCCTAAGAGTTATTTTATAAATCAATCAAAAAAATGAATGATTTTACATTGTATGACAGAGTTGGTACTGGTGCGGAACATCTCGAAATTCTGAAAACTACAATGCAAAATTACCAGCGCCACCAACAGAAAATGCTCATTTGTTTGAAGCGGAGCCAAACGGGAAAGCTGGCATACAAATCAACAAATTGAGCAAAGTGTTTGCAAAGAAAGCGGCTGTGAACAATCTAACTCTGAAAATGTACGAGAATCAAATCACGGCTTTATTGGGGCATAACGGAGCTGGAAAAACGACGACGATGTCCATGTTGACTGGATTGTTTTCTCCGTCTGGAGGAACTGCCGTTATTAACGGATATGACATTCGGGACGATATCAAAGCCGTCAGAGGCAGTTTGGGACTTTGTCCACAGCATGATGTTTTGTTTGATGAGCTTACCGTGGAAGAGCATTTACAATTTTTCTGTCGGGTAAGTAATTGTTCGTCGGATTTGCTCGGATTTAAGTAGTTGTGTGAATAGTTAGTGTATTATCTTGACAAACCTGGTTTCATATAGATGAAAGGTTATGATGACACCCTCGTACCTGGTGAAATAGACCGAATGATCAAGGCAGTTGGGCTTGAGAAAAAACGTGACGCTCAGTCTAAAACTTTATCAGGTGGAATGAAAAGAAAGTTGAGTGTCGCAATTGCTCTTTGTGGAGGTTCAAAGGTAGTTCTTCTGGACGAACCAACATCCGGAATGGACCCTGGAGCTCGAAGAGCCACTTGGGATTTGCTTCAGGCTGAAAAGAAGAATCGAACTATGTTATTATCAACGCATTTCATGGAAGAAGCTGATTTGCTCGGTGACAGAATCGCAATCATGGCTGAAGGTCGATTGCATTGTTGTGGAAGCTCACTTTTCCTCAAGAAGAAATTTGGCGGTGGTTACCATTTGATTATTGTGAAAGCACCCCATTGTGACGTGTCCAAGATCACCGGATTGCTGACGAAGACTATTCCAGATGTACAAGTGGATCAAAATGTGGGTGCTGAGTTGAGTTATTCATTGCCAGATGACAAATCTCACTTGTTTGCTGACATGTTCGAAGAATTGGAGTCCAGGAAAACCGAATTGGGAATTGATTCATACGGAGCCAGTATTACAACAATGGAAGAAGTTTTTATGCGGTATTTTAAAATAGAAAACTTTCTCTTTCATATACAACAATCATAATCTTGATTGTCTGTACTTTGAATGAATGAATTTATCAGAGTCGGGCGTCAAGCTGAAGAAGAAGCGCATCGGGCCGAAATGAAAATTAATGCTGATAATGCAGACAAGATGAAATCTGATGTTGTGAAAGTATTGCAAATGGGATCCTTTAATTTAATTACATATAACATTACATTTCATACAAACGCATAATTAATTCATGAATTTATCAAAAGGTGAGTATAGAGTCTTTACAAAAGGGATCAAAATACGAACTGTACAAGAAGCAAACTCAAAGCACTGGAATTGCATTGCTTTTCCAGCAACTCCGGGCAATGATCGTGAAAAAAGCCTTGTATTCCATTCGGAACAAAGCCCTTTTGATTGCTCAAGTAATTAAGCCGTCATTAATTTAATGCAGCTAAATAAGGTAAATTAATATAATTCCTTAAATTTTTACAGACAATCATTCCAGTCGCTTTTCTCATCATTACACTGATCATGATTGAAACACTGCCTGGATCTACGGATCCTCCAGCCCTGGAACTAAATCTACAGGTGATAAATTGCTATATTACAATCCGAATTTTGAGTATAATTTCATAACGGGTTGAAAATTACATAGAAATACGATGAATTTGGAGATACAAAAACTGCTCTGCATTGCTCGTCCAATTTTCCTGGACAGAATATGTGCACAAACTATGAAACCTTAGCTGGCGCCTATTCAACAGTTGAGAAGACAGGCAATATGACACAATATCTTCTGACAGAAGTAAGCTTTGTTGATTTAAGTTTCCATAAAGAAATAATATTTCCAAACCAAAAGTTTAATTGTACTTTTGCTTTTAGGCTGCAAAATCAATATCTGCTTTCAACTACGCTCATCTCGTAGCCCTCGAAACAACGGAACTTTCTGAAAACCGATGGAACTTGACGGCATATTTCAACAATCAACCTTTCCATTGTGCACCCATCGCTTTGAATTTGTTGACGAATGCTCTACTTCAAATGGCTGTTCCTGGACAAAAACCGACAATATCCGTGACAAATCATCCATTTCCATTCCTGGACATTGATAAAATTGACAACATAGCATCAGGAATGTCAACCGGGTTTCAAGTCGGGTTCAACATTGCATTTGGCATGGCATTCCTTGCTTCTAGCTTTGTAGTGTTTCTTATCAAAGAGAGAGTGACGAAAGCTAAGCATCTTCAGTACGTTTCGGGTGTGAAATTCCCCATCTTTTGGCTTGCAAACTTCCTGTTTGACGCTGTGAACTTTGTTATCCCTTGTATTTTGCTCCTTTGTGTTCTCCTTGGGTTCCAAGCGGATAATTTGACTCGAGCTCCAATCGTTCTCTCTGTACTTTTCTTGTTCCTCATGTTTGGTTGGGCGATGATTCCTCTCATGTACCTGTTCAGCTTTACCTTTTCAATTCCCTCAAGTGGATACACTCGAATGGTCATGTTCAACGTGTTCACTGGAATGGCCACAATCCTAGCAGTTACAATTCTTCAAATTCCTGAACTGGACTTGGTCCATATTGCCGAAGCTCTGGATTGGATTTTCATGTGGTTACCAAATTACGATTTGGGAATTGGAATTGTTCAGATCACAACTGTCGAAGAATTAACAAACCTATGTCCCCGAATCATTAGTTTCTATGTTGGTCAAACTGGAATTCCACTATGTTCTCCAGATGGTATTCCGGACAACTACTGTTGCATTAAACGTGAGAAGCTTTTCAGTAATTGAGAAAACTTGAGAAAATCGACATAATTGAGTAACAGTAACATAGCTTTGTTCTCTGTTGTAGACCCAAGAAAAATATTTTCATGGGAATCACCAGGAATCGGACGCAACATATTTTTCCTTTTCTTGACCGGCTTGCTTTCGTTTTCATTTTTGTTCTTGGCGGAAGCTAAAATTCTTCAACCAATTTGGCATTCGTTTAAAAAGTGCATTCCAAGCTGCAAACGTAAGAATAAATCTTCAGTTGAAAACGCAGTTTCACCTCTTGATGAATTAGAAGACTCGGACGTTACTGCAGAAGCCGCTCGTATCAAAGGCACGAACATGACCCAGCTTTCCAAAACTGACAATCTCATTCTTCAGTAATATATCTTGCGGAACATTTTAGACTTTCTCCATTAACTCATTTTATCATTGCTAATAACGAACCTCACTCTTGTGTAATGAATTAGAAATTTGACCAAATACTACAAGGATTTCTTGGCCGTAAATCACTTAAACTTAGGAGTTCAACGAGGAGAATGTTTCGGGCTATTGGGAGTCAATGGAGCAGGTAAAACAACGACTTTCAAGATGCTCACTGGTGATCTCCCCATATCTGAAGGTGATGCTTTCGTCCACTCCAAGAGTGTAAACCTTCAGATCAAAGAAGTTCAGAGGAATATTGGCTATTGTCCTCAATTTGATGCTATCATTGAAGAACTTACTGGAAGAGAAACTATTCGGTTATTTGCTCGACTTCGAGGAGTGCAGGAATCTTCCATTGATTCTCTGGTGGATGCCCTCGCAGCCCATTTGCTCTTTACTCAGCATGTCGATAAGCGATGTGGAAAGTATAGGTACCGAAAACGTAGAATGAATTCATGTCATCACATCAGTTATACAACCGATTTACTTGATATTGGTATATATGAGTGTCATTGGGTCCGTTGATTCTTTACAGTGGTGGTAACAAACGAAAATTATCTACCGCCATAGCATTGATTGGAAGTCCACCAATAGTATTCTTGGATGAACCAACAACTGGAATGGATCCGGTGGCCAGACGACATTTATGGAATGCCATAAGTCAAGTACGAGAAACTGGAACGTCTATCGTTTTGACATCGCATAGTATGGAAGAGTGCGAAGCTCTTTGCTCCAGATTGTCCATTATGGTAAATGGGAAATTCCGGTGCTTGGGATCACCTCAACATCTCAAAAATAAATTCGGGGAAGGATACACGCTCATTGCACAAATTGTGAATACAGAGGAAACGAGAGAAACCAGACAATCATTGGTACAAAATTCTGCAAAGGGTTACCCAAAAACTTACTTTGAAAATTGCATTATCTTTTGCTATTTGCTATTTTTCTGTAGGAATATGCAAGACGTCGGAGCTCTTTACTTCATGAGCCCAATATGCAACCGTGGGAAAAATCTTTAGTTCCTTTAAGACAATTTATAGAAACCACTTTCCCAGGTTGTCATTTGAAGGACATTCATCCGGGATACGTACATTACCATATCACGGATCCGCAAGTGTCCTGGGGTCAAATGTTCCGTAAAATGGAGGTGGCAAAGACACAGTTCAGACTGGAAGCCTACTCAGTTGGTCAGACGACACTAGAACAAGTGTTCCTCAATTTCACAAAGGCGCAAGTCAATAACGAAGACTCTTAATTTGATTTCGTACTTGATGTTAAACCGTTGTTAATTAATTGAATCTTTGAAATTATAAAGATATTTCCGAATTTTAAAAGCTGGCAGCCTACAGCTATTTATTTTATCCAATTAGGCATTTGTTAGGTAAGGTACTCACACTTTTGACAATGAGCAACATTCATTAGTACGTAAATTATTGCATTTTATGCAACATCACAAAAAATCACATTAAAAGGCCATTAAAATAAAATCTAAAAATGACGACACATTTATCGGAACTTGAGGCAAGAAGTAAATAGATTAAGTTGAAAGGCAGATTAAAAGTAGATTATTACATTATTAGTAGACTTAAAATTCATGCTTGAATCCTCCAGTAATGTTCCTTTGTGCTTTCAATGGAAAGTATTGCTGTTTTTTTAATGTAATGGTTTCGGTACGGTTCATGGAACTTCCAAAGTGCAATTCAATGGTTGTTAGTTTTATTCATTGCTTCAAGAATAGCCAACTCCTTTTGTTCCTTGGCAGCATTTCTTTTTTCGTATTCCATTCTCTGGTTAATGATACGTTGAACAATCTTCTCAGTTGTTAGGTCCGATCCAGATTCTACTTGTTGGAAGATACCCCGTCGCCTTGGCTCGGCATAGGGATCTTCACGAGTTACCGGGTCCATGGTGGCATGAGTACTTCCATGACACACAACGGACACATTGAAATGATCCAGTAAGTCAGTGGTAACTATGTACGGAGCTCCAATCACAACCTCGGACACGTATTTGCAGGCCAGAACAGATAAAACTCTTTCATGCAAATTCATTATTGGGTAGTTTGAGCCCTTGTACTTGTTCACAATGGGATCCGTGTGAAGACCAACGATGAGAAAGTCGCCTACAAAAACACAGTATTCTTACAATTTACATCACAAAACTTAAACGAAATACAGAAAACTTTAAATTTCAATCGTCATCTATTCTGCTTACCAAGTGCGCGAGCAGCGCGAAGAAATCCAAGATGACCAGGGTGCAAAACATCAAAGGCACCGGCTACGTAAACGATTTTGGCACCAGGCTTCACAAGAAAGTTAATTTAATTTAAGCACGCTCATTGAAACAGGACCATTAGATCTAGTCAAAAATCGTAGTTTCTTACTGCAGGCTCTTTTCCTTCAGAAAACTGCTGAATTTTTCTGGTAGTTGGCAAGAACTGAGACATTCCAGTCCACGGTGACCGAGCTTGAGCATCAGTAGCAAGGTTAGATTGATGACCATCATCTTCCAGAGTGTATTCCTGTGCGCCTCTACGAAAATGCTCTCTTGTCAAAAGCAGCATTCGACCTACAAGGTCAGTCGTAGACACACCTTGAGTTCGCTCGACTTCCTTGTAACGACCAGCATCTTTGACCTTAAATTATTAATTAATATCCCACATTTCAATTTGCAGAAGCAGTAGCACCTAATCAAGACTCGACAGTAACCCTATATTTTTTATACCAGTTGATAGGTATCAACTCCTTCAACCGTAGTCGTGATGTCATTTCCATGAGCGCAAAATTCACAGTCGTATTGGTCTAGTGTCTCCAATGTAGTTACGTAAGGTGCTCCTTCCACAACCTCATCCACCCATTTGATAGCTCGAACCATTTCATATCTAAACAAGTATTTTTGTTTGATTTCAACATTAACAATGATAACCACTTGCTTCGTATCATACCGCAATGAAACAGTTCAATTCGTTAGAAAGATTACCTTTCCGCCTGTGTAAACACTGGCGGTCCTTTATGCAAGGTGATCTCTTCATCAGTGTGCACACCTACAATCAAGTAATCCCCGAGAGCTTTAGCTTGACGCAATGAATTTGCATGCCCAAAATGGACCATGTCATAGCTAAAAACGTAGAAAACTCATAATCATTAATCGCAATTTGACCAAATTGACCATACTATTTTAAGTATTATAGTTAATTTAATATATTTACCATCCATCGCACCAAACCCGACTCTTCTTTTGACCATTCTGCATTGAACCGCTCATCGTGTCGCTGTAAAACAAAAACACCACAACAGTCATTAACTCGACTTAAAATTCAAATAGTCTTCCAAATTATGACTACAAAATGCTAAAATAGATGTTGTAGTACTCAGAGGCAGAGCCAACACCACCAATTGAAATGGAATTGAGGACAGCGGAAGTAACTACGCCACGACGAATACAACATGTCATTCTTATTATTTCTATAATGCAATGCTAACAAAACAAATAGGATTTTGGGTCACTTTCAAAACTTGTAATGCGTTGTACCTATTTGCCTATACAATTTGCATTTATACGTAAAACCTTTATTGTTACATGGAATTGTGACGAACAAAACAAACGTTACTTCAAAAAAGTACAGTACAAAAAATCATACAAATACCTCAAATACGTACTATGTAGTTGTTCAGAAGCAAAAACAGTGAATGCATCTTAATTTCCGCAAAACACACACTTCAACTTTGCATTCTAACAAATATCGCAAAACCCCGAATGGAGAATTCCTAATTGACCCTTTTACGTTCCTAGAATGAAGATGGAAAACGGAACCTCATGCAAAAATGAACGATCCGTCCTCACGCAACGCCAAAAAATGCCAACATTATGTTACGATGTTACATTGCATTGTACGATTCTGCCGAATATCCCAAATAATCCCAATTCAAATGGAAAGTAATACCTAAACTCTGAAAACCCTTTACCCTTAATTGAATTTTTGTCTAATAATGAGTGAAGCAGATAAAATGGAAATGTTCTGTAAACCCTTAACCCATAAATGTCTCCAGAAACAAAAGAATAATGATGCAATGGAAACTGACCGTTCAAAAATGCCCGACTCGAACTCGGAATTCCCCCTCTAATTGCAATTAATAATGCCTTTATGCGTTGCTTTGTTTTTCGGATTTATTGTCAATGCATAACGACAAGGAACAACGAACCAGCGAAAATGTCAGTGTACAACTGAAAGAAATGACATGGGGAACTCTCACTTTATGCTTTATGCCGAATATTGATTGAAACTTGAAACAGTCATGAGTCATGAATAAATCAGAAAAAGAGGGGAATGGAAGAAACCACTTGGACTTGAGAAATCAGGAATCCTTATCAAAAACGTCCAAGTTATAAAAAAGTCAATAAGACGGATCTTGTCAAATGTGTCCAATATTATACGTCAATATCCACCCATATCCACATTATCCATTTATAACGTCTCAGCATAGGTTAAATCATCTTAGGTTAAAGATGATTATAAACGACAAGAATTCTAGAATATTACGCTTTAATTTTTTATCGCGAGAAAGGAAACAGATTAAAAGCTGTCACACAAACTCACACATCATCACACTATATCATAAATCACAGCATTTTTTCATTTTTCTGGAATAAAGTAAATATTCAAAAGGATAAAAACTGATTAAACTTGCCTTTTACTTAACCTGAAAAGGATCTTCTCAGAAGTTTGATCACCAAAGTTCATATGAATGAAGGCCAAGTTCTCCAGTGATTTTTTATCTGACCGGTATTTGAACTCAGATTACACTTTATTATTTATTTATAATTCCAAATAATAAAGATGAATCATCAAAAGAACAACACGACAAGCAGCTGCGAAAGTCAAAACTGACTAGTCGGCTCGACTTCCTCGGCCTCACAAAACGGATTTTGAAGGAGGAGACCACGTGAGAAAACCAAAATGGAATGAAAATGAATCTCTATTGATTTTCTTACGGACGCTTGCTGCTGTTTGCGTTGTTATGTTGTGGCTTTATTTAATCGTATGACATTCACGGGACAAAGGTCAATAATGTAATGTAAATGTACTATACAAACATGTTTTTTGTGATTGTGACTCACACTCATCTCATGAGAATGATAAAATGAGTGTGGTGTAGGTCAAATTAATAATCGCTTCAATTTAATACAAATGCTCAACTTCTGACTGACCAATCTCAATTCATAGCTTGTGATCGTGCACGTCTTGTGAACATGAAACAATAATTGGAATGACATGAATGTACGTGGCAAACTTTGACATTTTTCAATGGACATCTTTTCATCATAGTTTAACTAGCAAGTAGGATTTATTATTTCGAGTCTAAATATTGGCAATGACAGATTTTGATTGGAAAGTTTTGCTAATGTTTAGAGGTCAACGTTTCATCGTTCTTGCTTGACATTCTTTATCCAGTGCCAGCTTCAATCACAGTTTTGATCATGTCACCTTTACAGTCGGGTTTCTTCAGTTGGACCACTATGATTGCGTATGTGATGAATTGGCTCACCATCTTCAGCAAATTAACCAGTACATTCATCAAGTTTGGTTTATAGGACCGTTTTTGAGAATTTTTCACCTTGTAATCCTTACCGAACTCACAAATCCATAAGTAATTGTAAAATAACCACAGCCTTGGAGTCCTAGGACGCTCGTTGAAACTTCAGTGTACAGAAGATACAGAGTTGGTTGATGTTCTTTTTGACTCACTTCATTGAGTGCGGTGAAAAGCCATTCCTTGAACTTGTGAGTCTGTACACGTAATGTAACATCTTCATTAAATTAGTAGAGGGTCTAATGAAAAAGAATTGTATTTAAGGACTGCTGCTATTACTTTGTGTTCAGCTTCCGCTGCGATTAAAAGTATAGAAAAATAAAATAATGTGAAGTATCCAATTTGGAGGCGCTGTAAAGAAGATTTTGTCTCTAGGAATTGTAAAACCGTCTCGGAAAAATAGAGCACGGATCGAACGACAAAAACCACAGTTGCGGGTCCAGCCAGAGCGTTAATGAATGCAACGACTTCTTTTAGTTTTGTGTAATGTTCCAAAATCTGAAAAGATTTAACAAACAGTTACTTGACTTCATTTACAACAGTCATTCTTTGGAACTTTTTGTACCTTTTGTAAAACGACTCCTTGAACATCTAAAGATCTTTCAGACTGAAGCAGTTCCACGAACTCCTTAGCTAATTGATGTATTGTAATGGCTGACATGAGGACAAAAAGTGACGAATATTCAATAAGAACTCTATATTGAAATTCTAAAATGGCAAAGAGACTGGCAAAAACAGTAGTTCCAGTGGTCATTTCCTGGTTTGTCAAGACGTCGATGGAGTTGCGATAATACAAGTTGTATTCGTAGCGACCAGCCAAAAATTTCAAGTAACCCCAAGGAGTAGGAAATAATGCGATAACTGAAACCAATGGCTGAAGTAGCACAGTTCCGCAAAGAAAAATTGCCAAAATTGATTTCTGGAAATTATGGAATACTTACATGTATAAATTCAGTAACAGTTTTCGAATGACTTTAAAACTGCGTTGGTAAGTTAGTATTAAATGTACTAATGTACCTTCGACAGTAACTTTGGATGTAAAATTGTAACAGAAGGAGCTTGACATAAAGACAAAATGGAATCAAAATCCGAGCTTCGGGACCAAAAAATAACAAAAAACAGAAAACAATAGGCAAAACTTGACACTAAACTTCCAGCAGTGAACAATTCTGCAGCTACGAAATGAGATTTGTCTCGATCATTACTGGCCCATTCCCTTGAAAACATAGTTCCTTCTCGAAAAACAATGAGAGAATTTATTGTGACACAAGCTACGATGATGGTTGACAAAACTTGTATCGCTCTTCTTGTTCTTAGAATGTAAACCCCACTGGTTTTAACCATTCGAAATGGAGAAAATAAAAGAAAGAAAGCAAAATTTAAATAAGTTGTGAACCAGTGAAAGGCTGAAGAACTGAATTGATAAGGAAGGGCTCCTCCTTGAGGAACCTTCATTGGAACTATTTGTATACTTTTCCCCATCACTTTCTCTAAGAAACTGAGATTCTGTATTGAAAAATATAATACGTTCCGCTTCTCAAACCGTTATGATAAATTATAGAATTGTTATGGATTTTGACTTGACATGCACACAAACAAATTCGAAAAAATCACGGTATTCTGCGGTAGGCACAGGCACAGTGCGTTTGTCAGATTTAAGAATTTGGCATGTGCAATTGTGCAAATATGGAGTTCCTTCACTCTCTCAGTCAGATTCACAAGTACGGAACTGAACTTTAGCACGTCATACCATGCAGAAATCCCGAATCGGTGATTATTATTTCACTTCGACACTTTTCGACACAACCACAACAACCTTCGGGAACCTCCAGCCTGCAAGGGCAAAGTACTTTCTGAGCTTTCAGGCAGAGTTATAGAAGATATGCAAATGAGAAAAAAAAAGAAATGTGCACCTACCGAGATTTTAACTTGTTCGAATCTTTGTAACCTGTCGATTTTTAACGTAGACAAGTAGACACGGTATTTTATAAAATATAGTCTTTATTTTGTGACTTTTAAACCACTGACAGAGGGTAACTAAATACGCCAACAAGAGAGTGATTGATGACATTATTCCCAAAATGTCAAAAGTGCCGGAAACACCTGAATGAATTAAATGGACAAGGACGAACGATGAATTAGCTGCAATTAATTTAATTGAAAAACTACGCATTTCCAAATAATGATCGTTGGCACGCACTTATCATAAATCCACATTCCAATTTCAACAGGGGTTAAGATTTTCTAGATTTTTAAAATACGCAGACGCAGTAAAACCATAATTTTGGCATTTTAAAAAATAAAATTAAAAATCACTATAACTGAAATGCGCACTTTTGACCAGGGTCGAGTTTTCAGCCCAGGGAACAAGGGAAAAGATAACGTAGTCCGTACAGTTAAAGCCTGATGAGCGTCTCGCGTGACACAATGACACAAGTCAACATGCCAAAATCCGTCACCCAAAGGTCCACAGCTGCTTTTCCGGCAATTTTCCTAGGCACTGCTCTGTAATTCCGTACTTAAGCATTTTTGCATTTTACGCATTGCAAAAGTGAGGTGAAAGCTTCCAATTTATTGCTGTAAGTTTTAGTAGCAGAGCGAAAACGCGTCCAGCTTTCTCCACTGTACAATGTTGAATGTTGGTTCTGTATCATGTGTAGAGATTTCGGCAGAATAGCCCACATCTCTTTGATGAATTGAAATTCTACAATAATTAACAAACTGTCTTAATTGAATAATTTGCGGTTAAAACAGTTTATAAGTATTCCGCCGCACGATAGGCTTGGGTGTTATTGGGCTTTGGAAATGGCGAGGATTTTAAGTGCAATCAGTGGACGGTCCAAATTGTCACTTTTCTCCATGATTTCCGACGATAGTTCCATATCGTCTTCTAATACATTTCAGTCTGCTTCTTTTCATTATTTAAGAATTTATTTGAATTTTACTTATTTTATGTTTTTGAGTCCGATTAGAATTTTAAAGGAAGATGACGTGTACGTAGTCAAATCTGGGATTTTTCACAAGGTTTCTTTACCATAATTACAGTAAAAATTACATATAAATGATATATAAATGGGATTTTAATATCCACATTTTTGTTTTTTTCAGATCATTGCCACAATTTTAGTTTACGGTACAACTTTCACAGCATTAATGTGTCTGAGAGAAAGGTCCAACATTGAAATTCAACCTGAAAATATACACATAGGAAGTTTTCTATTCCAAGCCGCAGGATTAATAGCAAATTCTGCATATTGTATCGGATGGATTTACATATTTTGGTTCAAGCCTAAAGATTTTAGCCGGGTGTTGGACATTTGTCAAGATCCGACCGCGACGACAAAACCATTATCGTGGAAATACACTCTTGTTACCTTCATCTTATGTATCATTGGACTTGTTCAAGGGATCTTGTGCATTTATTCAATTTATCAAATCCCAGATTGGGAACTACTCAAAATTCAAGCCATGAGATACCGCTACATTTTCTATTTTGATAGCACTTATATCGAAGTCGATGATGATGGCATGACTTGGCCTGTCTTACTATTCATTTCATTTTTCATGGTATTCGAAACCCTTTATGTTTTACTTGTTCAGTATGTCCTTTTGTTTATGATGATGTCAGCAATTACTGTCCATCATGTGTCACAAGATTTCCTGAATTTACTCCCATGTTCTGACGAAACTGACTATGACGATCCGGACAGTCTTCGAACAGTACGAATTCCTAACATTTCACTAACTATTTGAAAGTTTAAAAAATTATCCTTTTGTATTTTATATATAGATTTTGAAACACTACGCTAAAATCAAAGAATTGGTTCACCGAGTTAACGAAGTCTCCGGCCCCGTTTTGGTTGCTTTCATATTGGAAGCTGTCCCGTACCTCGCTGAGAATCTTACATCAATTTTTGGAAATGACCGCATCATGTCAAAAATCAAGATTTCATACTTCACCGTTTATTATTTTAGCATTTTGCTCATAGCAGCCGAAGCCCATATGAAAATTAAAAGATTTCGAGAATGGTTGTTCCGTCGAGGCTTGCAATTGGATAGAAAACGACAGAATTCGAAATTTTTGCTGGCCTTTGCTGAAGCTTCTACCTCTGAGGTGGGATTGGGTGGATGTGGGTTTTTCACCATTAGCTATGCATTCGTTGGATCGGTAATGAATCGTTATAAATTATTCCGTCCTATAATTTGTAAAAGTAACTAACATACTTCTGAATGCTTGAACACAGCTTACAAGTCTGTTCATAACATACGCCATCATCGTGGCCCAGTTTAAATCAACACCGGAAACCAGTGGAACGGAAACATTTTCAGCTTAAATTCAATTTTAGTAGTTGGCAAATAAAGTGTAACAAAAATTATAAGAACTAACTAACACTGTTATGCCGTTGTTGAATGCTACTGCTACTACATCAAATTATTTCCTAGACAGTCCAAAATTGGCAACAATCACAGATAACACTACTACATGCTATAAGTGGTAAACTTAATTAATGACATCAATGGACTCGGGGAAAGGCTACCAAGACAGAAATGATATAGCTAGAAATAGACATGAAGAACATGAATAAATGAAGGAATTTGACATTCTTCAAAGGACTCATATTAATTCCATAAGGACGTAAGCTCCTGACGTCTTTAATAAGGTAAGGGTTAGATAACCCTCGTTTCAACTTCACGAGGTACTTTGTGGATCTATCATTCACTTTTGCAGCTTGCCCCAGCATGGCAATAGTGAACATTATGCAATTTGAAAATACCATTGGATACACCGTGTATGTTCCGGGATCCACCACGTTAACAAGGCGAATTGAACCTACGGCCCCACCCAAGATGAACATTCCTAAAGAAACAATAGTCAAAGGAAACACTGGTTTCCGAAAGGACTGATTGTAAATTATATTGAGAATTGTCAGCTTGCGAAATCGAAGAATCTGTTCCTTACAATTCCCGTGATGTGTACGAGAGCTTAGGACAGAAATCCAAGTTGTCGCCCAAGAAATGTAAGCGAGGACATAGAATATTTGCATGAACCAAAGACCATTGAGTGACAACTTAGTAAACGCTTCGTAGACAGCTCCGAGAACAAGAGTTGCAGGATTTTTATGCTCTTCCGGAATAAGGGAATAAAAGTAAACCTTCGAATTCGGAGACATTACGAACAGTGAAATGAACAATGGTAGTCCACTGGAGCATCCATAAATTAACAATAAAGCCATTCGTGGTATAACACCAGGGATGATTTCTAGAATGACATAATGAAACGTGAATTTTGTTAGTAGAGTTTTTACTTTAAAATTATCATATTCTTAAAAACTCACTTCCATATTCATTACTCATTTTCAAAATTTCGTTGAAAGCTGAGCTGTATGCGTATCGGTTTGTCCAAAAATTCCAATACAGCATTGTCGCTAGAATGTACCACCAGAAAAATAGCAAAAGCAGTGTCAAATCTTTGTATCTCCTTGGTTGAGCACGAACATCTTGAAAGAAGCGAGTTGATACCAAACACGTATTGCCACAATTAAATAAAAATACAATATTGACTAAAAGTAACTTAAATTTTGTCTGAGAAACTGTTAGCATTTGTCTACCGTGATCCCATTTAATGGGACTGTAATTCATAAAATGAAAACTATTGACCGCAATTCCAAAATAACGCAGAAATGTGGAAGTATACATTTTCCAAGCAGAATAAGCAGATGAATCGATGAATCTGGTACAAATAGGCAATAGGCACAAAGCCAAAGACGTTGTTCCTTGGACGCACGCAAAATACCACGAAATGAACAGCATTTCAGAAAGTCGGGATCCCATCATTCATCCCATTTATCGACCTTTAGCAACTAGAAGAGACATTTTTCGTAAGACAACCATTTATTACATGAATTCATAATAATGTTAAACATAGCTACTTTCTTCGTTATTACTAACATAATGTTCTCGTTTGTCATTACCTTACAAGAACAGTTTCCATTTATTATTTAATGTCAGCATCATTACCGCGAAAGCAAGGTAGAACGAGTTATTTTATACTTTCTAAGTAGGTAAGAAAGTATCAAATGACTTGTTTGAATTTTGACAATCTTGCCAAACTCCGAAAGCAACCAAATATTACAATATCTCCAAAAATTTAATGAAGGACTCCGAAAATCGTTCCTATAATGATTTTTAATAATACGAATAAACCATAATAATAATAAACAAAAATAACATCTCTGTCATCAGCATCATCATCACTTAACATTTTTACTAATAAAAGGCAATGTCTCAAGTTTCCCCGTACGAAAACAAACTTAAAATCCATGAGAATGAAAAGCGTTGATTTATTAGTTCTCATTTTACGTTCAATTGATTGATGCTCATACAAAAAATACGGTCATTTGCCTTTTACCAGCACAATATTATGTTGATTTTTGTAATCCTAATGCTAACCAATAGATAACAATTCCGGATAACACGTCGTTGGGCCGTCATCTGGCAAAGACGATTAAGGCAAAATAATAAATATATATACAGCATGTAATCATGCTTTGAAATAATTTAATAAAGAATGGAAGATCGAAACTATCTATAGTAATGCGCAGTGCAGTGGAAATGGTACATTATATGCTTACTTTGGCCCCTTTGCCAAAGCAAACAAATTATGTTGATGTGTCTTTAAGTTAACCAAAGGGAATGCTGATGATGCGACTATTAAGTCGTCAACCATAATAACTATTGACCATATATCCCAAAGTATGCATAATGAAGACGCAAACAGAGCAAAAACAGCAACGTCACCCAACATTGTTAGGATTCCACGTGAGAACGTCGTGTCGTGTAGAAAAAATGGAACGGAATTCATGCAAATAAATTGGTACGTAATGGTAACAGAAGACGAGCCTAGGACCAAGAATCCTCATCTCCACAAGAAAGACGATCGTCATTATAAGATCGTAAAAATTGTAGAGGACGATTAAACGAAGAGTTGAAGACGCACTTCGGACTTTTAATATTATTCGTTCGTCTTTCTGTGTACATATATTACAATTAGTTACTTCTTTAAGGTCACTTTTAACGTGTATGTTACAACTTACAAGTTACAACTACTCTGGACGCTGAAAGCTGAAACAATGGAAAATAAACAGTTTAATTCTGAATCGTTCCCGACAACGACAGGATGAAACAAAAACGTCGTCGTTAAGTTGACATTGACGTCATGACTCATAACGAAAACTTAGGCAAAGGAGACTGCAGCTTTGTTTTGTGCAAAATTAATCTATTTAGTTTATAGTCTATTAACTATTTCGCATTACATTGCATTGAGTTTTCGTTTGTATTTGATTTATAGTTTCTTTTTTGCTGTGCTGCTTTCTGCTTCTGGATTGATGAGGTTGGTGACTCATTAAATCATTTTCACCAATAGTGTTTCTACGACGCATCAGTCCCAAACTAATAAGATAACGGTATTATTGATAAGTTAAACGCGTGCAAACAACACGCAAAAATAAAGGTGCCTTCGATTAACACCGAATGCAACTGATTAGAACATCCCTTATCCTAGTACTTTTTCATTACATAAATTGGATTCGGGTTGACTCACTCAAATCGTGTCTGATATCTCATTGTTCAGTCGAATCACTAAACATTAGAAATCAAACAAAGAGGATTATTCTGTCAGAATTTATACAATAAACATATTTAGTGCTCAAAATATTTGCAACCAAACGTGAAAACATGAAGGCTGCAGTTTGCTTGTACTGTTGCCATTTAGTCTGTTCGGAAGCTGCGGAAGATGTTAGTAAGAACAGTAAGAAAAGATTAGTTGTTCTCACGATTTGTGGACATTTGTACCATTTGGATTGCCTGGAAGCTGCTCTGGTCATACAAAGGTCGCAAGCTGATGGCACTGCCAGTTTATCTAGACGGTATGAATTATTTGTTTTAATCCTAATTTTTCTAAGAATGATTCTTTTATTATGTCTACAACGACTCAATATACAATTCTTTTTATAGGAAAGACTGTCCGTACATTCGGTGCCAGAAAGACTTGAGAAAAACAGTGCTGACGTATGTAAATTTTCCTGACGTGGATGTGAAATACAGTGATGAGGAGGAGAACCAACTCGTTCGCCTTAGAAAGGAAAATGAGGATTTGCAAATGGAAAATAATGTTCTCAAAATTCAAATTGAGCGTCTTCAGATTGAAAGTAATTGTTTTGCTAGTAGTAATGACAGTTATGAGTATTCTAGTTCTGAATTCATTCGTGTTCTATGCTTTCAGAAGAGAAACAAGAATGCGCCATCTTAGAAGGAAGCAAAATCTATTGGAAAGGTCATAAGGATGAATGCTATCGGCCAGGAACGGTCGTTCAACTTTTGGCAAAAGTGAAAGTGGTATGAATTTGTAATTGATTGCTATTTATATTTAAAGTAAGTGTAGTGGCATTTATATTTTATGTAATGTTATTACGTCATCATTTTATTCACCATAGGACGACGAAACTCCTGAAACCGATCCATGTGTCTGTAGCAAAATGAAAAGTCGGAGAAATTCATTCCGAACCAAGATGCTTCAATTACCGTTTGGAGCTGAACAAAATGTTCCCTTGAAAGATGTTATTTCACAAAAAGACTATCTTCGGTATTTACCTGACGGTGGTGGGTCAGCATCTTGTCGCTACAGAAGGAGAAGCGAAGGAAATCATACCACTTCGCCAAATTCACCACAAAATTACTGGAACACGCCAATATCTGAATTGCATAATCAACGAGCAAAATGGAATGCTGGTGATAGGATTTTCCTCAGCGAAGAAAACGAATACGCAAGGATCAAATGGATTGGGTCAAGGGACTACAAGTTTTACGCTGCTTTGGAATTTGTAAGATGGAATTGGTTTATTTACTTTGTTTACTCTGTAAGATTTTCTATAACACGTATAATGACTATGACATTTAAATTGAAGGATCAACCAGTTGGTGACAACTCTTTGGAAGGAATGGACATTCCAATAACATTTAAGAAAGGCTATAATCGAAAAGTTTCCATTGATGAGTTGAATAATATTGCTGTGAAAATAAGTGACGACTTATTTTCACCTACAAGAAACTCTGGCGGGTTATTTGCAGGACTAAGATTCAAGTCACACCGTAAAAAAATGCAGCGGAGCACAACATTTTACATCAGTGACAGTCAACCAGATCCGGACTTACCATCGACTAAAGTGAAAAAGCGAAGTTTCAGCATTTCCATTCCACTGCAGAATACAACAAATTCCTTGAACTCGATCAAGAAAGAAACTCCGTGATTTTTATTATGATTTATGATAAAGGAAGGGTGCTGAAAAGCATTATATTCGTTTTCGTTTGTATAGTTTAGAATTTAGAATGATTTCCACATATTTATAGTTTATGCAATAACGCAGCAAAACTAGCAAATACTGTTTCGAAAACTGTAGTAGGTCCTAATGCAATTCTTAAAATGTGTACGTCCAGTGTAATTGCAGCGTGAGTGTATTAATTTCTAACGCGAGAATTTTTAGTCGATGTAAGAAGAACATTTCGGTTGTGAATTTATGTATGACCACATTTAATGAAGTCATAATTGAGCTATTGCATGCCTTATATATATTATATATATTGAACTTAATAATACCTACCAAGTAAAATCCGTTAAGCCAGTCGGTAATGCAAACAACTTTTTCGCGAGACAACCAAAAATTACAGGAATTCATAATAATGCTACACAGAGCTAGAGCTAGAGAGCTTACGTATTATTTCCAAAAGTAAAATTGATCAGACAGGATTGACAGGAACACTTATAATTAAGTTAGCCTAGCCAATTAATGACATTAACGGACTTTGGGAAAAGCTACCAAAACAGAAATGATGTAACTTGTCATAGACATGAAGAACATGAATAAATGAAGGAATTTGACATTCTTCAAAGGACTCATATTGATTCCATAAGGTCGAAGACTCCTAGCTTCTTTAATAAAGTAAGGGTTCGACAGCCCTCGTTTCAGCTTGAACAAATACTTTGTAGATCTGTCATTAACTTTTGCAGCTTGCCCCAGCATTGAAAAAACAAACATAAAGCAATTCATTAACGCTATCGGGAACACCATGTAAGTTCCCGGGTCAACTACATTTAGAAGGCGAATTGAACCTACGGCCCCGCCGAGTGTGAAGATTCCTAAAGAAACAATAATCAAGGGAAACACTGGTTTCCGAAAGGACTGATTGTAAACGATATTAAGGATTGTAAGTTCTCGAAATCGAAGAATTTGTTCTTTTAGAGTTCCCTCTACCTCTTGGATCCGTGAGCTGAGAATGGAAACCCAAATAGTTGCCCAAGAAATGTAAGCCAGGACGTAGAATATTTGCATGATCCAAAGACTGGAGAGGTACATCTTTGTAAACACCTCGTAAACAGCTCCAAGAATAAGAGTGACAGAATTTTTGTATTCTTCCGGGATGAGGGAATACAGGTAAAAATTGTCATTTGGGGACATCAAAAACAATACAATGAACAATGGAAGCGAACCCGCAGATCCATAAATTAGCATGAATGCCATTTGTGGTATGACAGTCGGAATGATGTCTGAAAATACCAAAATACACAATCAAAATGCATTTTGGTATCCTACAAGCAATTTAATTTGAAATCCTTGTCATACAAGATAAAATATACAAATACAACTCACTTCCATGTTTGTTGCTCATTTTCACAATTTCGTTGAAGGCTGCTCCGTAAGCGTACCTATTTGTCCAGAAATTCCAGAAGACCATTATTTTCAGAATGTACCAAAAGAAAAATAAGAAAAGGAGTGTTAATTCCTTGTATCGTCTGGGCTGAACATGAATATCTTGGAAGAATCGATTTGATACCAAGCAAGTATTGCATATGTGATTAAGAAATAAGAGTTTAACTAAAAACAGCTTCAGTTTAGACTGAGAAACTGTTAAAATGCTTGCACCATGGTCCCATTTCATGGGACTGTAATTCGCATAATGAAAAATATTAACTACTATTCCAAAATAACGAAGAAATGTAGAAGTGTACATGTTTTAAAGAACACATAATATTTTTATATAGGAATACAAATCAGTACTAAACCAAAGACTTTCATTGCACGCAAACAAAATACCGGAAAAAGGACACTAATTAATTATTATAACATGCGTTCATGTCCCATTAGATTCAAGCGTATCATGCAATTACTAGAAGAAACATTTTTTCTGAGCAAACCATTTATTACACGAATCCATAATAATACTAAAAATAGCTTACTTTCTTTGTTACTATAAGTTTTCTCTTTCCCATTCTCCATACAAAACCACCATTCTCCTAATCAAAATCACTATCAAAATTGTCTTAAAAGAAAAAAAACGCTTTCGATTTTTTTCTATATTTTCTAAAAATAAAAAGAAAATAACGTCAGGAAACATCAAGCATATCAAACTGACAGTCTGACAACCTGACAACTGACAAAATATCGAATTTGTGAAAGTGTCTTTTCTCGTTTTCTTTTACATGATTTGCATGTTATAATTCTCACATTTTGTCATGTCTGAACCTTTTGAACGATAGGACAGAGTTCACGAGAGACAGTATTCTTTTATTAGCTTCTCATCCTCGACACTGCATTCTATATGCATAATAATTAAATGCTCAAGTTAGGCCAAGGGTAAGGTGTAACTTTGTTTACTAGTAGAGATAGAGAGTATATAAACCTAAACCAACATTGTATTTTCTTTACATTACATGGGCTTCCTCATTCGAATTCCTTCGGTCTGAAAAGGGCAATGCAGGTCAAGTATGCAAGAATATCCTGTCTCGAGAAGTCAAGTAATCAACCAAGTTGACTATAAAATGAGTATTAAAATGAGATACGTAAACACTGGCTGCACTTTAAGTACTTGGTATCTTACATATTGCACCCTGCTACTAAATGGCCAGATTCACTTTCACGCAAAGTAATAAATGTGTTCTTCTTGTGTTCATTGCGTTCGCAATCAGTTTGCAATTCCGCCTTTGTCTTTGGCGGTGTTGATGCAAAAGTAAACGGATTAACTATGAACTGAGATTAGCGTTTTTGCATATATGAAGCACGAACGCCTTCTTCGAGCATACAAATCCCATTCTGAACAGAAAAAAATGCCTTTTATGTATAATGTGATTGGCTAATAAATGGCTTTGCCCATACGTTTTTATTCATGTCAAAATTCTCACGCTACCCTCAACGAGGGCGGAAGCGAATGTGAGTGAGCAAAACAAACCATCAACATTACCATTTAAGTACTATTTTGCTGTTATATGGTTAAGATTACCTATTCCATTTGATATACTATGTGAAATAAGAGAATCCCATTGATTACTAATAAAACCTTATAAACTTGATGCGTATTAGCTTAGTTTCCAATACAACTTCGTCCGGAAATCAAAGGTAACTAAACGTGTCCATTATTGTCTTTTTATAAGTACATTTAAGGGGTGACTGTTTGAACTTGAATTCATTCATTCTCTTGTCATACTGCATTAGCCTAGTCTTTTTCAAATGACCAGTGCTTTTAACTGTGGAGCGACTGAGGAGTTTATTACCTTTTGTTGTTGAGTTTCTTTACCAACATTTTCCCACCGCATATTGACTCGTGGAGAACATTTTGTTTGCACAGTACGATATTTCTTAATGCGGAATCATACACAGACAGAATTAAGATTCCTCGTGTAGCCTTGAATGTGACACTGATAAAAACATGAGATAAAAGGAGAAGAATGCACGCATATACTGCATACTAACTAACCTAGATTAAATTACGATTAATACAGAAAAGGAACATTACTCGCACTTTCTTGAAACGTTGCAGTTTACAGTTTCACTTTTCATTCTTTTTTTCAGAGCAGTTCAGTCTTGAAAAAGTCTTTGTAGACGAAAGACAAAAGGAACAATTGGTCCGATTTTTTAAAACGTTTTTTTAATTTTAAGAAAGGTAAATCATTTACATTTTGTTTTAAAACAAACCACATTTTAAAATTAAAAATGCTTTAATATTGTGTCGTAATTATTACGTTTCAGGAAACAATAGCCAAGTTTAAAAATACGATTTGAGTTATGCGTTACGACTGCACTACATAATATAAGCCGTTTTTTAAAAAACAGATTTTTAAATTATGGGGCAGCTCAACTTTGTTACTGTTTTGTTTTTGTTATGCTTGTCATTTTGGACACAAGTTCAGTCTCAGGTTTTGGGTAATTTTGGAGATTCATGCACCAGACACAATCCATGTGACGATGAACAAAATCTCATTTGTCTCGGTGGTCATTGCCGGTGTTCTCAACCTGAGGAAATGGTCTACGACGTTGACCGAGAAAGATGCGCCATAAGAGAAGGTCAAGAATGTCACGTTCCAAGGCACGATTACGGAGACAACAATCCTTGTGTGACGAATGCACATTGTTCTCAAGACAAAGTGTGCACCTGTTCCTCTTACGCATACCCGGATAAAAGAGGAAGGTGTTTTCCGAAAAAGCATCACAATGATACATGTTCGTACGACGGGGAATGTGATGACAAAAAGTATTTGAGCTGCGTGGACGGGCATTGTGCATGTGAGCGATTGGGATCGTATGACGAATATCATCAAGTTTGCAAACGGAGGGCACAAGAAATCTGCAAAAGGTCTAGGGATTGTGTCAAACATGCCGAATGTGTCGAAGGAACGTGTGTGTGCAGAAAGAATTACATTGAAATGTCCAATAAGCTTTGTGGACTGGGATACGGACAGAGTTGTAGTGGGAATGGGTTGGAGAATCCTTGCAGTGATGTCTTTTTTGCATGCATCAATGGAATTTGTCAGGTAAACGGGCAAACAAACATTTTATACCGTTTAACATTCGAAGGCTTACATTTTACGTTTATTTCTTTCAGTGTAAAAATCCATCTTATGAAATTTACGATCGAGAATCTCGAACTTGTTTAAGTCTTGTCGGCGGATTGTGTCATTTGTACATGGGAAACACGGCACAACCAGTGAAATTGAAAAATTGTGTGGCTAATGCTGAATGTATTCGTCGAGACTATTCCGCACTCAGTCAATGCGAATGTGTCAAAGGGTTTTCAGAAACGATTTCTGGAAAGTGTCAGCTTGCCTATGGTGCGTCTTGTGAAGGAAGTCCCATTCCTTGTGACGAAGGACCGCCACTGTTCTGCAGGTACTTATAGTACAAACTGGTATTGGCTGCACTTTTTTATCCTCAAAACTAAATGTATTTTGAACCTTTGGTCGTTTCAGAAATGGGAAATGTGACTGTCAAAACGAATTTGACATGTATGATCCAGAAGACAAGTTGTGTCGAAGGATGATTGGTTCCATTTGCGACTCCGCAGTGAATTTATGTATCAAGAATGCGATTTGTGACTCAGGTAGATGTAAATGTGTTTCGGGACATCAACCGAATTTTCGGGGAGCGTGTGAAAAGGATCGAATGATTTCCAGTCCGTCAGAAATCTTTGAAAATACAATTTTTCCGCCAGAGTATAACCACAGGAAGTAATGTACACCAGTTTGAATTTTGCATGAATATGAAACTAGCAGGAATTCAGTAAAAGTGTTTTCTTGCGTTTGTGTGTGTATTAATGTTTATAAGATTCATGAAAACGCCGGTCTCGAGTGCTTGTAATTACAATAAAAGCAAAACCATTAATTGTTTAATGAGAGGTGTCAAGAAACAATAGTTATAGTGTTTCTGGGTTTTTTTTAAACCTTCGTACATCAATGTCCAGCTCTTCATGTCCAAGTCAGTTTGTGGTAATGGTAATGTACATTGTACGGTCTTGTCCAAAATTTCGGACAAGAATTTTGGACATTTTCGTGTCCAAAAAGTCTTATCTGGCGAATGATCGTTGCTGACGGAAGATGTTAATAAAAACTCAACCGTAACTCATTAGGTTAAAAGTAAAATAGCGTTTTGGAAGATACAGAGAATGAAAACCGAAACGCAGTCGTGAGAGTAATAGGGTACAGCGTACAGGTACATAGTACATCACAAATGCGAAATGGCATACAACACCACACCATCCCATCCGTAATAAAAGTGGGGCTAATCAAGAAATAATTCAAAGTTTTTACCATGTTCTATTCGAGTCCATTATGTAAGAATGGTTTGTTAGCATCATTGGAGCAAACAACGTTTGCATGAACGAATACGAAATCGCAAAAATTGTCAAACGATAATTGAACAAGAGTCTATCAGTCTGGTTCTGAACATTTTTGGAACGAGAGACAAGCAAACCTTTCCGTTTACTCTTTACTCATTAAAAACTGCTTACGAATGTGCGTAGAAAACGACCTCAACTAAATTCCTAAGCTCCAATTCGAAGTTGACGTTGACGTTATTGCCTATTGCATTTAGTGACAAAGATGAAACGAAATCCGCAGATGCTGTTCGTTATAATCACGGTCATTAATTTAAGTTTATGTTCTTGCACTTTGCAATTCAAACTCAAAGTGCGGTGCAATCGAATAATTGTTTTCGGGAATTGGGATAAAAAACCAACAATTACATCAAATTCTCTGCCCGTTGAATTTCATAGCTGTGTGTCTATTTACAAACGGACTACAAGTGCTGGAAAATATACCTTTACGAGTGAAAGGTGCAAGTCAGTCATTATCTCCGGTCCCTTGGAATTCACTCACTTTGAAAAGTGTGCACAAATTGATTACAATCGTGATCAGTTCGTATTTATTACAGAAGAAACAATTCACGTAGAACCTCAAAGTCTCATCACAAAAAATCGTATGGAACACAAGTTGATGGTAAAGGTACAGAATGTCGAAGACACATCGTTCGAGATTTACGAACAAAGCAAGTTAGCTAATGAACATCGAGATTTACCATTAAAACTGAAACTTCCCAATATAAATTCGAAACATTTCAAAGTGTCAGCAATTCAACTTCCACCCTATGTTTTTTCGACACCAGACAAACGGAATTCTTCTCTGGAGGTATTCGAAGGAAGAAACTACATGGCTTTGTATTCCGCGTCTCGCCAGCTGAATTTTACGTTTGATTTAATTGTTCATAAAGGCCGACACGGAACAGGTCGACTTGTGAATGGATCCTGGACTGGAATGATGGGCGACGTTAGTAATCCTAATAAAGATTTTGATATGGCAATTTTAATTGGGATAACAGTTGAGCGTTTTCTGTATGGAAATATGAGTTTCGCTGAAGACAACATGGGGCAAGCAAGAGTCATGTTTGTAACTGCATTACCTAAAACATCAATAAAGAGAGACGCCATTTTCCTTCCATTTACTAAACAAGTGTGGATAGCTGTCATTATATCCTTCGTCTCCATTGTTTTAGTTCACTACTATGGAATTCGGGTTAGGGATGTGATCGAAGTAGCAACCACGACGCTGAATCCAATTCATCCATTCAAACTGGAATCAAAACAGCACCC
>JABASF010001023.1:1653-27668 GCA_019776145.1 Harlomillsia oculata
CTCCTCCAGAGTAGTTGGTCAAAGTCGTTGAATGTTAGTCAATGACAATTAAAATAAGTTGACGTATTTTAATTGTCATTGACTAACATTCAACGACTTTGACCAATTACTTTGGAGGCGTCTCCTCCATAGTAATTGGTCAAACACATTCAAACACAGTCATTGGATTGTCCGAAGCCAAATCAACTAAGAAAGTGTTAAAGTGCCAATAGGATTAAAGTGTCAACCAATTCAAAATGTTAATTATGAATGCCCATGTAAGTTTACACATTCTGCAGTAGAAAACATGTTTAGTGGAGACAAGTTCATGTCCATGATGTCAGGTTTCAGCTGACTGATAACTGAAAGGTGCATCGAATATTAGTGTCATTGGATCCGTGAAAGATTTACGTTTATTGTGCATCTACGTAAGAAATATCCAGCTTTGATCCCAATATTACAATATAAATTGTGTAAACAAATGGGTTGACCGTTGAAAGCAAATAGCTACAGATACGACGAAGAGTACAAAGCGTGGGTACATATCTGAAGGACGGCTGAATGACAGTCATGAGCAATACGGCGCAGATTACAAAGCATGGGCATGTATACGAGGTAGTAACTACGCCCGCAGTAAGCACATGGGAAGGAGCACGTGGCCGACCGGCTTTCAATCACATGTGTGAGCATTGGGATTCAGTTACATGCGAGCGATTGCGCCGGCTGGTTGTGTCCTTTTGCATCGGGTTGACTGTAATTGTGCTGTTGTTTGGTAAGTCGTATTTTGCATTTTAAATCTTTCAGTAATCATCAATTTTCATGTGGTATTTTATAAATTGTTAGTTTTTGTTAATTTTGTAGTCTTTTTGTTTATTTTATGGTTATTTGAGCCGAAAACACATGATCCTCTCGTGTTTCGTAATATTCCTTTGTTTATGTGAACGATATTTTAACGTTTTCATATGAATTTATATGTTAATAAGTTTTAAGTCGACATCTTCAAGTGCAACGACATTCTGAACGATTTGTGACTGTTCCCAAATTCCATTTAACATAATTTTATTGTGATTGTGCCAGGATTTTTACGTGTTTGCTTTGCTCTCGTGTCGTCATCATTTCTTTGTGATTCATCCTTCTTGTCGTGGTTATTTCTCTCCTAGTCTCTTTTGTGCTGTTTTTGGTAAGTCATAAGTTCATTTTATAGTTACATCACCTTGAAGTTGCTAGGACTTTTTCATGGGAATGATGGGCTTTTATCATCTTTTGTGTTGTTTTTAGTATGTTGCTTATCATTATATTAAAGGACACGTTTCGTAATATTGATCCTCTCGTGTTTCGTAATATTCCTTTGTTCATGTGAACGATATTTTAACGTTTTCATATGACTTTATATGTCAATAAGTTTTAAGTCGACATCTTCAAGTGCAACGACATTCTTAACGATTTGTGACTGTTTCCAGATTCAAATTAACGTAATTGTATTGTGATTATGCCAGAATTTTTACGTGTTTGCTTTGCTCTCGTGTCGTCATAATTTCTCTGTGATTCATCCTTCTTGTCGTGGTTATTTCTCTCCTAGTCTCTTTTGTGCTGTTTTTGGTAAGTCATAAGTTCATTTTATATTTAAATCACCTCGAAGTTGCCAGGACTTTTTCCTAGGAATGATGGGCTGTTAGCATCTTTCTAGTTGTATTTTGTGTGTTGGTTATCCGTATATTACAGGACACGTTTCGTAATATTGTTTCGTAATAGTGGGCGACATTCAAGCGTCGAAAGTTTGTCCTCTGCTAAAACGAATGTTAAACGTTTATTATACAGAAGTGTTATGTTTACACGTTAACAATAATGTAGTATTGCGTCTTCTGTTAAAGCGAAAGTTAAACGTTGGTGTAGCATTATGTCATACAAGCAGATTTTCACGCCATTGATAGTGTTGTTTACAGTTGTTTTCAAATCAAAGTAATCTGATTTTGGTTGTGATAGATTTCTCACGTGTTTGTTTGTCGTCGCATCCTGGTCCTTTCTGTTGGTTTTGGAGATCTTTCAAAGGTTACGAAACTACATTACCAGTTTAAAGATTCGATAATATACATGCTCAATATTTGTGCTTATTAATATAACTGTTCCACTGTTTAACATAGATCATGAATTGGCTCATCGCTTTCCTGCTCCTCATCTTGGCAGTGAATCTAACTATCAGTCCTCCGATCAAATGTCAGCCATCGTCGGGCTGTCAGGAATGCCTTTCTCGTCGTTGTTTCTTTTTTCGTCTCGACGATGGGTCTACCTATTGTTCCCGGCAGTCGGAAACTATAACGTTTCCTGGGGTGAAGGAAGTCCTTGAATCAGAAGATGAATGTTTGGGGAAGGATTATGTAATGAATTCTTTACAAAATCTTGGCATTAGTGGGGTTGTTATTGGTGAGACAGTCTTCATTCCTATCGGTGAGAACCAATTCAATGCCAAAGAAACACATTTACTTTGATCTATGTCCTCTATTTCCAGGATCAATGGCAATAGTACTCGTTCTAGTACTTCTTCTTTTTGGAATCGGGTTGATCCGAGGGCAGTTTCCCAGATGTTGTCGTTTTCTCCGACCGGGGGCAACTCAGCTGATTGTCGACCTTTTAAACACTGCTGAAGATAACGTCATAGCTGGAATTCGCCAGCAATTGTGTGCAATGGAAGGAGCCATTTCGGCCGCGGAACCACCTCTTTCGTCTCGTGGTGAAGCAGCAGATGCTGTACGAGAGGAAGTCATTGTTACACTACCAGAACGACTTCCACGACGGACCCGAGATTATTCAGCCGCCTTTCGGTTCCTGTGTAGAGGTGGGCCAGTCGCTGTGGATCATGCTGTAGTCGACACACCACCAGTACGACCTCCAAGACGCATGAATCCATTTGATCACAGTTGGACTAGCAGAACACAACCGGTTCGGCCTCCGCGGCACACAAATCCGTTTTGGAGATTCCTTCCGTCACTTGGAAGGATTGTAGAGGTACCAGAGGACCTGATTGGAGACGAGAGCCAACATGCAACAAGACTGGACAATTCTGGGGACAACTTTGAAAATTTTGAAGAGATTCCGCTTGATGATTTGGCCCTTTCTGTTGGAACGTCGGATATTTTACCCGTCCCGTCATCAGTGAATGTTTGTGGACCAGCATCAGCAGATCTTTCTGCAGCAACACCAGCAGAAGTTTCCGGGCCGTCATCCGGGGCGTCTTCCTCTCCATTGGAAGTTGGTATGAAACGAAAATGTCTATTTCGGCAACGTTTAGGATTATATGGAAGCTTAATGTATAAATGTTGTTTGTAGTTCGTCATTCACTAAGAAGTCGCCCAGTGTTCGATTCATTCGAATCCATGAACATCGTTCAACTTCGCAAGGCCTGTATCAAATCTGGAATTCCAGTCGTAGGAAATAAGAAGGAGTTGGTACGCCGCTTAAATGCTCATTTCCAAAAGGAAGAATTGTCATTGGATGAGGAGGAGTCGATGTTCTAAAATAGTTACCCGACTGTTTCTCAAATCAATTTTAAAGACTTGAATTTATGATTTCATAATATTATTTTGATATTTGATTACCGTATAATGAATTATATAATGTATTTAGTAAGCCTTGTCACGTTTATTGCCAAACATGTTTCAGGAGTTTATTATTATTATTTATTAGTTTAAAAATCAACGTCGCCAAAAATGTCGAAATGAGATATAGTTGCCAATTTAATGTTTTATGTTTGTATATGTGTGTGAGTCTACAATAGGTGTTAGTGGTTTACAGTAATGAATTATTTGTACGGATTGTTTGCCTTAAATGAATGAAATGTGGACTAAGAGCAAGGAGTGAACTATTGAATTAATTGTATATAAGTGTCGTTGTGTTTTTGTTTTATTTGCTCCAGTATGTTCACTTTCAGAATATGTAATATGAATTTAGTTGTTTACGACTGACACTTTGTAGATTCAAACGCGTATGTGTAGTGTGTTGTTGATCTTGAAGTTACTCACATTTTGCAAGCCAGATCTTTAAAAGGTTTCTTGTGGTTGTTGAAGTATATTCGTGTTCAAATGTATTGACTGGAAATATTTCATTCCTAGTGTCGCCAGTTTGTTTATGTTACTTCATATTGTTTACGATGACATGATGAATTTTTGAGTGATGACAATAAACACTAAAATGCGTCGGACAAAGTTGTCTTGTTATTCACCAATGCCATATCACCAACATGAATGTGCGTAGGCTATTTTGACCTGTTCCACTACTAACACATGAGGGAGGTTGCACTTTCGGAATCAGTTGAGGATTTACTTTTGTATTAAGCGTGTCAAAGCAAACGATTAGCGTTCTGAAAATCTAGACATACAATATAGAACGATTAATACATCAAATTGCAAATTTCACTTATTCATCATGAATTCTTTAAAGAATCTTATTTTGGTTGTACTTATAGTATTTGTTAAATCAGAATGTGAACATGTACAAGATTGTGAATCGTGTTTCCATACCGTTGGATGTGTTTACGTCGCAACTCATTTTCATGACGAACTTTGTATGGACATTATCATGGCTCACGAACTGGAATTCTCGGAAGTTGTTTGTGTCGGTGGAAATACGGTAGATTTAATTTATTAATGTCATGTGCATTATTTTAAAACCTGTATCGTTGCTTCTATTTCAAAATTGGTAGGAATTATTTCAAAACATGTCAAAAGTGGTAGGAATTATTTCTAAAACCTTATTGATGATACTTTTCCAAAAGTCATAAAAGTTATTGCTAAACGTGTATCGGTGATCCATTTCAAAACATTTTTACGTTTTCAAGGCACGACATGAGAACTGGGACAGGGATTCACCGAATGTATTGACTACTTTGAAACCTTGGGCGCCTTTGAGTTCTCTTACAACAACAATGCAGTCCTTTACAAAGATTCCTTTGCAACCTGATTCAACGCTGGAATACGAGCAAACGAGTGTCACTGAGGTACAAAACTGGACGGTTATGTGTTTTCCTTGTAACTCAATCTGTTTAGTCCAAATGTAATGTTTGGGTCCTTTTGCAGATTAGCAACAATCTCCAGAAAATGGTTAGCAAATTTCCAATGGTGCACAACAAAAGCATTGTGTCAAACGTTAACAGGACAAGTGATGCAACACACAAGGTGTGACACATTAGTTCGTTTTGGAAACAACACAAATGTACAAATTTATTAACCACGCTATGGTTACTTTTGCTTCGGTTGCAAATGAGAAACTACGGAGTGAAAGCTTACAACGGATTTCCGACCTGATCGTGATCGCATGGAAGAAATCTTGTCTTTTCGCAAATTCGTACAATAAAATGAAGTTTCATGGAATCTCGACAAACCCACTCTATGTAACTGGCTCGATTGTTGGACATATTTTGCATTGTCAAAAACTGACGGGAAAACCACTTAAATATATTTCTGGTTCAGTTCCCGAAGGGTCAACCATGGACATGAGTTCAAACAGGTTATATCATAGGACACTGTGGCGAGCTTGCACTTTGTGGAATTTGGTCTCAAGACTTGAAAAGTTACAGTATTCTTTCCAAAGTGGTCTTAACATAATGCCAAACCCTCAATTTAACAAAAAACTGTGCCAGTCCATCACAGGCCGCAAAATGAAGCATTTCATGATGTAATTTGGTAGATGAAAGTTAAGTTTGCTTTTATTGTTTGAATCAATAATTGTAGTTTATTTAATAGTACATTTGTCTATCATGAAATAAACATGAACTATCACAAGTAGATGAACGATGACAACAAACTTCTACTTACTAAGGAGTGCAGCTGTCTGCAAATTAATATGTTGAAAGTAATTTGGTAATTTATTAAATGCTAAGGAGTTTACTAGTAAGAAATAAACATGAACTACACAAGTAGGTGAATGATGACAACAAACTTCTACTTACAAAAGAGTGCAGCTGTCTGCAAATTAATATGTGAAAGTAATTGGGTAATTTATTAAATGCTAAGCAGTTTACTAATAACTTAGGACATATAAATGTTACTACGCAATGAAGTGGGTATTCCAAATTGTCAAATCCGTCACTGAATTGATGGCGTGTCGTCAGCAGCGTTCTGCATTTCATTAATAAAGGAAACAACAAACGTACAATAATCAAAGCTAAACAATGTTAGTTACCTCGTTTTCAATACGTTCTTGTAGTAGTGATGCTGCAACGCTTTCTCCACTGGCACGCGCTTCGTCATCAATGGTTATAGTATCATGAAATTCTACTTCATTTCGAGAAGGCGTGAAGTGACCCATCAACTCCACGCTTGAAGAACTAGTAGCGTCGTCGACTTCATCATCGCCTTGTGCCAATGCGATTTCGAGCTCGTCTTCCATTTCTAGCTCAACATTTCGATCCGGTTCGCGTGCTGGTTCTGATGCTACAACGGCAGATCCCGGTCCCGGACGTGTAGCACGACGCACAGACCGTTGTTCATGGATTATTGGTAATCGTATTGTGTCCAGTTCTTGATTAGTCACTTCGGCAAATCCAATTACGAGAGAGAAAATGGAAACAGTCGGTGCAAGTAAAATTTGTATGGAATTACTCCATATGTGGTCCATGGACGGACGAGTTTCATTTTCCAACGGTCTTAAGTTTTTTGCCATTTTATACTGATTTCCTCCATGGAGGCTAATATTGTAAATGATTTTGGTTTTTACGTTTGTTATATGCGCTCCTTTCTGTACAAGGACCATAAACCGAGTCTGGTCATGTCTCTCGTTTTCCTGGGTACGGAAACATTGAACCAGCTGGACAACGAAACTCACTTTAGTTCCTTTTTTGGTTGTAAATTCCAGTACATTTGTACAGTAGTTTTTTTCTTCTTTTATTATAGTGAAATGGAAAACGTTATCTCCAATAAATTTTCGGCATCCGTGGTCTTTGTTTACGTGTTTGTCGTACAAGGTTCGCCTGTCTGTCCATCCACAGCCTGGCGTTATGCAGAACGCTTTAATAGCACCACAAATATCAATGTGGAGTTGATAATCTGCACCGGAAAATGATTGCTCACAATTACGACAACGAAATAAGAGCAATGATGCAACCAATTGAGCAAAGTGTAGTGCATTACCATCTGTTTTAAATTTGTCACTAAAGCAAATTGGACAGTGGAATCTAATGTTTTGCTCGTCGGTGGAAATTGTAAAGGTTGGGGATTGTGGTGTATTAATCAATTGACGGAGGTTTGACAATCGGTCATCCACGCATGTCTTATGAAAAAAGTGAAAACTTTCACAGTATTGAATTTGGGTTCCTATAACTAAACCTCCACAAACACAGTAAAATTGGTTTATAATATCCTGGTTCGGGGATTTTAAAACCGCTTTGCTCCAAACTCCAGCCATTACAAACCTAAGTGATTACATCGTATATTAATTCATTTGTTTTAAAAATCAATACGCTAAAATTATTGACTTACAGTGATAGTATTTACAACGAACGGCACTCACGGTTTTTTCGGTGTGTTGCGCAGCTTAACCCATTAACTGAACAGCTCCAACTAACAAGACTGTTTATAAAGGCTACGACAAGTCTATCATTTCTTTTTTTGCGCCGTGTAAAAAATTTATAGATAACCAGTGGGTTTAGTTTCTTCCGGAGTAAATAATAAGCAAAAAACACTGTATAAAGCCCACAAACACTCGTATCCATTGACTGCAATGTAATGTTATAAGTTTCTACCACAACATTATGCTTACGCAAAATTCCAATGTCCACATCAGGATAAGAAGAAAAATTTCCTCCGTAACTGTCAATCATCAAGAGATTAGTTTGTCCTTTCTGTCGGCGATGAATGTACCAAAGGATCCAATGCTGTATATGTGGTTTGTTTCGTTTGCTAGTATTTACAGCAGCAACTACAGGTAGTTTTGAGAAATTAATTAAATGGGTCTCATCAGCAGCAACTACGAAATGATGAGCGTTTGTGCATGATGTTATAAGGGACAAAATTCTACTCAGCTCGTGTTCGTCCATGTTTATGCGTCAACAGCACTACTTTCAAGTAGGCAGCTCCTGTACGAATCAACAGATATTTCAGAGTCAAACAAAGAAATGACAAGCAAATTTAACGGAGAGCTTAACGGAACTTTGAATTTCAGATCGAGTGTCAATTGACCTCTCCGCTGTCGGTGCGATTGACTCGGAAGCAACACGTTTCCTAACTCAAATGGAAGTATAAAGCAAGCTTTGTCAAAGTATTCTTTTGTTATTGGGCGTGCTTTGTATTTATGCAAAACTTCAGAGAGCGTTTGATACGCAAATAACGTGGAACCGCCACTAAAATTATAACTTCGTTTAATTTGCATCTCTGAATCTTCATTCATCTGAATATACTCGAGATTGTTCATCTCAAAAGTATAAGGGTTTTTAGCCACTTCTTTTGTCATTGCTGATGGTTGGATGAGTACAATGAAAGTCGTATGTGGTAATGCCGTTTGAGCAATAATTTGATTAAAAATTGCAGTACTGTTAATTGGCAATTGAAGGACTTTTATCTCTGTGCGTAAGTATGGGTACAATGCTGGGGCCCTATGAAGAGCTGTAATGTGATCCTGCGCAATCCTCTGGCTGACTTCATATCTTACACAATTGTACTTGAATTCTGAAATTGAGTATGTAAATGTGGATGTGCTATCAGTTGATACTATAATGTTTTCTGGTTTAGCTAGGCGTAAGCTAAATCGCAGCGAACAGCCAGGAAGAAGCCATCGAGATTGACTAAGAAGATTTAGACTAATTCGTCCAAAGAACTCGTTCTCTGTGCTAGAATTAATTAGCTTCTGACGACTAGCAAATCCTGAGTTTTTTGAAACAGAAAGACTTCCGTCGCCGTCATCATAATAGACACATTCTGCGTAATCTAGCGCTTCTTGAGTCGTTGAATACGGCTGTAAAAATTTTCGGATGAAAAAATCATACCGCTGTAAGCCGTCATCCCTGGCTATTAAAACGTTGTTCAAGAAAAGCTGAGATGATTCAATTAAATTGGGGAAAAGCAGGTTTACAAATGCAGCATTATTGGTTGTTGTAGGCACTTTATCATTTGCTTTTACAGATATTTTGTATGAAAAATAAGATGACAACAGATCTGTGTACAAATTGGATGATTCTCCAACTTGAATGTCAATAGCGGATAACAAAGAAATGGCATTTTGTGGATAATATTCCGAAATAATCTTGTTAGTTACACTAATTTCAGGATGAGGCGGTTGAAAAAGTGCAAGATTGTTTGGGCTGATTCCAATAGAACTATTTAACTTTCTTCGCTTTACAGCAAGGGATTCGTTTTCCATTGTTTAAGGACGTTTTTTTTTGTGTTGCGTACGTCCTTTTCCGAATACTGGAATTGGTTGCTGCTGCTTTAGTTTTTTTTTGCGATGCCGGGGTTTGGACCTTCCTTTTCCGTATTGTGGTGTCGGATTCTTTACTTTGCCCCTTCCAATTTGCACGACGGCCTGTTGTCTCCCTTTTCCCAGCAGCAGTTTTCTTTGTTTTTGCCTTTGTTTTTTTGGCTTGTTGCTTCTTCCTCGACCCGCCAGCGACTGCAGCTCGTTCATGTAGTAAACCTTTTTTATAACGTTCTTTCTTCTGGACTGTGTTTTCTTTTTTAGTGGCATTTTTGGATTGTTGGTTACTTTTTAGGGCTTTGCTTGATTCACTGGTCTTGTGATTTATTTGCTGAGTGTCGCCTGGATCCCCCGTGGCTGTAGATGTTGTCTCGACGACTGTACGTGTACTGACGGTGTCAGTATTTGTGTGTCCAGTTTTGTCTTCGTCATAGTCTTCATAGTCGGATTCCAGTAAATAGTTGTAAGATTTGGAATTGTCTATTGGTTCTAAAAAGCAGTAGTCGCTACACGTTACCTCCAATTTTGGGACCTTCATTGATTATGACGGATGTGTAGAACAACTGTGACAGGATAATATGGATCGATTTTAATTTCACTCTGAAATTCATTTAATAACTTCAATCCTATGATGTCAACACTACACTGATCGACGTTTACATACAGAAGAGGAAAAAAATCTAAAACGGTGTCGGTGTTGAGTGAAGTAGGAAGACTGAACATTTTCAACACCGGAACCTCTGTTAAATTAACAATTTGAGGTTTTACTAATGTGCAATGTAAGAAGACTTTATTTATTGGCCTCTTTTTGAAATACTCAGCTATTTCTTTCTGCACTTCATGTACATAATCTGCAAAGTGAACAATAGACGGAGGAAGGACCCACGCATCTGTCGTGCTTTTGAATTGATACCCGAATGGTTTTCCTAGATACTTATTAATGCTAGGAGGAAATTGAACGACAAAGTCATCCGGTGTCATTGTTAAGCTCAAAAGATTGTCACTTGTATTCACATTAAAATTCAACGCATATACTTGATCTTTATGGCTAAATGAACAGAGTTCTTCTAATGTTTTTAGAATGTTATTTGGTTCTAGTGGATCCATGTCATCTGATTTACGACTCGGGTATGGAATGTCCTTATTCATAATTCGATATTTGACAACTACGATCTCGAATTTATACAGGAGCGGTAATTTGTTAAACTCGCTTTCATTTGTTACACCTACCACATTTTGCATACAGCTTAACTTGGAGGGAGTCCCAAATACCTTCACAAATTCGGGATTCACATCAACAAGTAGCTGACGTTCTTTGTTCACTTTAAATTCAATTGATGAGATACTACGACTCTGTGGAACTACGGATGCAGACAGGGTAAAGGGGAGGTTAGTTTCGTGGCATTGTCGCTGCATGTCGTTAAAGAAATCAATGAAATCAGTATGCCGTTTTGTTAGAAATACCGTTCGTTTTGATTCTCGTACATACATTTGAGTTTTAAGGTTTTTTTCATCTTTGAATGGATTTTCGTATAAAAATTTTGTTTTAATAGCATTTGGTGGTAACAATTTCATTCCTTTCGGTAATTCAACGTCAGTTTCTAGTGATTGAGTAGCAATACGCTGTGTTCGGAACGAAATAGACGACAAAGCCACTTGATGAAACGGCGTTAGTCGAAGCGTTCGGGGCAACTTGCACTGGAAGTTTGTGCTGGTGTTGTTTGGAAAAAAGTAAATGGACTGTGTACTGGTCAGAATGATTGACAAGTTGTCTTCAATCATTTTGATTTACCGACTTTACCACAAACAACGTAGATCGATGAAAACTTCCCTCTATTGCTATTCCGTTGAGAGATTCAAGTCTGTATGTGGTTGGAAATGTGTCAACGACAGCAGCAACACGACAAATTGGCGATAATTTTGCTTCAAATCCTTTTTCAAACATCAACCTTTTAGATTGGATTCGAATGAGGTCACCCACTTTTAGCGTCTTCTGCTGTGCCTTTTTATCATGAGCGTAAGTAAGAATGGATTGTATATAATTTGTAAACTGATTGCGAAAAGCCACCTGTTCAAACTTTTTCTGAAATGCTTGATTCGGTGTCAGCAACAGACTGCTGTGAATCTGGCTATTGTAGTTGCTTAAAAGTTGAGGAAAGACATCAATCCATACACTGGTTTCCTTTTCCGTTAGGTATCGTTGAATACGCCATTTTAATGTTTGAATAAGACGTTCCGCCATCATAGCTTTCTGTGGGGAGAAAATATTGTACGTGTTTACATCATGCGTCCGCAGGTAACTTTGAACGTCTTTTGAAAGAATTCCTGATTCCTTATCAAACCATATCCAATTTGGAAACATGCCCAAGTCCTTTATACACTGCTTCAGTGCTAGAAGAAGTGACGTTGCACTTTTGGATTTGATCAACGAAGCGGTAGCTTTCCTTGAAAATGTATCCATGAGTAAAAAAAATCCAATGTTCATTTTGTTCTGATTTTTATACTTTAAGAAGAATGCTAAGTCGCCAGTCATCACATTGCCTGCGTATGTTGTGATTACCTTTCTGGTCGGATATTTCAGTCTTGCTTTTTGATGCAAACTGTAAGATCTTATATTTCGCAAAATTGACGAGACTTTTTTATAATTTGTCAACTTATTGGCAAGCATGAATGATCGTAACCCCGAAAACGAGCCTATGTTACCTGGAGTCACGTACTTTCTTGCTATGACGCTGTCCATGACAATTCTTTAGCAAATACAAAGACAGACTGAGCACAATTTCATATCAAATTCAGTCTAAATTGAAGTGAGAGTAGTTGATCTATCGATTTGATATTATGTAAGTTCATAAACGCTTTTATTCCTGGGTGACCAATTCTAAGTTCCTCTTTTAAACGATCGTAAAATTCGTCCTGCTTATGAACTGTACATAGCTGATGTCGTGTTATCATTCCTCTGAACATTATGTCTGTTAGAGATTGGACCCTTGACATTGCCACGTAATTGGAATTCGTTATAAATTCGATTTCATCCAGACAATATATCAGATTTGCCTCTGTCCTACCCTGAAACTTGTACGTCGTCATTGCTGTCGCCGGCTTTATTGGAAATGTTTTGCTTTTCAACAGCGAAGCACCAACCACGCGTTTTGTAATGTGTCCAAATACTGGACAAAGCCCATTCCGTAAAGTCGGACAATGTGGAAATTCGATGAGGAGCGCAAAAACCTCCTTTGAGTTCTTATGAAAGACGAAATCCCGTATGTATCCAAGCTGACCAGTGCACAGAAGATGAGGAATTGATATATTCTGTGTGAGGGCAATTAGCATACCTCGCCGGACAAAGTTGGATGTTGTGTTGAACTTTGGAATGAACGCTAGGTCTACTACTTCTTCAGATGCATCCCCAAAAATGACCTCCTTATTTATTTTGCTGCAAGCAATGTTCGTCTGACAAGCATATCGCGACCCAAATCGTTGTTTTTCTTCTTCTGGAACAGCGGACTCTAGGCGAGATTCTATTTTTGCAAAATAATGAGGCGTAACACATTTATATCGCACGTGGTTCAACATGGCTTCATATTCTGGGTCAAGAATCCTGTGATTCTCAACTAAATGAAATGGACGCATTTTAAAGTAGGCTTGTTGTGTTCTTGAGTATTCACAAGGAATGTTGTTTGTGGCATAAATTCTATAATCATTGATGGCCGTTAGTTGTGACACATCCCCAACAAACACACAGTTGAGACCACCAAAATCAAAGTTGTTATTGAAGAGTTTCTGTAAGCGGTGATTGACAAGCGACAAGAGTCCTAACCCAGTTTGGTAAATTTCATCGATAATAAAATACTCGGCTTGTGAAAAACGCTGACGAGTCGATGACAGAATGGGGTCATTCATTTGACTTTCATAACTTCGTTGAACTGATATATTGAAAGCCGAGTGAATTGTTGTAGCATCAGGAAGCAAAGTAGATGCGGACCCCATAAATGTCACTATAACTACTCGCTTTCCATGCTTCCGCAAGTATTCGCATATGAGCCAGATAAGAACGCTTTTGCCAGTTCCTCCTGGGCAATTTAGTAATATATTTTCTTTCCGCCCCTTCTGCAAATTTTGCTGTATGTGATTAAATACCTTCTTTTGCGAACAACTAAGATTTGGAATACCAACAAGAAGCTGTCGTTTTCGTGGAGATTTCCTATTTAGCCAGCGTTTTAAGGCGGTTTGTGAAGTAATTCGGTCTAACTTTTCCAAATCCTCTTTTTGGAGAAGTACCATTATTCCAAAATGGCTAGTAGACAACTGGACCCGCAGTTTATAGAACAACAGTTTGCATTGTCAATAGAAGCACAAATTGACGCAAATTCACACGTAACAGGATTGGTCAGTTATATGCTGGACAACTTGAAACAAAAGACAGCACAACTTCAGGCTTCCAAAGACGCGTACAAGCGACTTGAAACAGGGTACAAAGAAAAAAGAACCAGATGTGTTCAACTGGAAACTAAATTAGAAGCCAGCCGTGCTAAACTAAAGACACTTAAAGACTCATATCAGCCAAAACAAGTTCTACAAATTGGATCATTAAAAGCAAAACAAAAAACAGGAAAGGTACCTGTGTCAACTAGTCGCTGATTAGGTTTTCTGCACGACGTCTGAATGATTCAGCAACGGAGGCTAACGCGTCTTTCAGTTCAACCAGAGCAGGAATTGAATTTATAGTCATGAGGTGACCCAGCCATACATCCGAAAATTCTGAATCGCGTCTTGACAAAAAACAAAACGCATATCCCACATGCGTAATTATTGGACGAACTCTAATCGTGTCAAAATGAGTTCTGTATGAAATGTCTTCATTCCAGTACGATGGTGAGTGCCGATGCTTAAATTCCATGGTTCCTGCTGGATGATTTCTGAGGTGAGTCCCCAGTGGGTCGGAAGCCACTTTCTCCAGAATTTTGGCTAACATGTCCACCACCTCTGGTAATGTGAACATTGGAATTTTATGATAGGAATCTGTGTACTTTTCGGAACGTTTTCGTAAAATCAAAAAATTACGTTGTGTGTTCTCCTCAAAAAACGGAGCATATTTCAAGTTTGTTAGCTTCAAAGTTTGCACTTCGGAACTTTCCCAAAACTTTTCTTCTCTGTAAACGGGAACTATACGGTCGCCAGTCTCCATTCCACCTCCAGCCATCGTTTTTGGTGATTTTAAGACGGCCAATTTAAGGTCGAACTTTCGAGTATCAACAGTGTTACTTTTTGCTTTGTTTAGTAATTGTTCACTGGGGAGCAATTTTTCTTCAAGGACAAAGAGATGTTTAATGGAGGACATTCCACATGAGAATGACAAAAGTGGGGAACTTACTGCTTTTTATACATTTTTTGGTAGTAAACATGTTTACTATTTGTCAACTTCTATTTGTACATTTGTTGGTAGTAAACATGTTTACTATTTGTCAACTGTTTTTGTTGACAATAAAACGTATAAAATACCGCCCGGTCCAGGTCAATTGGTTATTGTAACGGGTGATGCCGAAGAGGAAGGTTGCTAGAAAATATTCTCGGACGTTTGCTTGTGTTTGGTGTTCGTTTAGTACAAGTGACGGACAGACGTTAGAAAGTCACGTTTATGAAACTCACTATTGCTCAAAGTGTAACAATTTCCGTGGACAAAACCATTCGTGTAATTTAAAAGGGGGTAGCAAAAAAAAGAAACTGACACCATTTTCGCCTGGACCTTTGGAACCCATTACAACGCTTTTTAAGTTAGTAAAAACTGCATACAAAGGAGCTTCGCTTGAATATAAGTTGGAATACGATGACATATATCTTCTTTCATTGAGTCAAGCTGTCGGCTACGTTCTACCTGAGTTGAAAAAGCTTTTGTCTCATTTAATACGCCATTTTCGTGGTATTACGTTCCGAATTGGACTGAATATTGATATTCGTGACACAGAAAAAGACAACATTAGGCCCGTCTACTTGTGGAGTGAGAATTCTCGATTACTACACAACAACCAAACAACAGCAACAATTGTTTATCAATGTAATTTCATAATAGTAACAGCAGGACTTTACAATCAATTTGACTCTAAAAATTTTTTGGATTCCATCAAAACATTTCTACTTGATGTACATCAATACACTCCTTTACAATGAATCAAAAAGTATCCTGCTGTCCTAGCGCGCCGTGGAACAAGAGGAAAAAAGGTGTAGTGAAGATAAGTTGCCCCAAAAACGAATGTTTTCGCTATGCAATTTATTATTCTTACAGTGCGACCAGAGTGTCAGAAAACACAGAGGATCTTAGTCCGAAAGATTTGAAATTATACAACCGAAAGTCTTTGGACTATCGCTTTTTCCAAGAACTCAGGCGAAGACCTATACCAACCACCAGTTATAAATTCTTTGATTTCAGTGATGTTACATTTCCAATGCAGCTGAGTGGAATAGACTCTTTCGAACAGAAAAACGATGTTCAACTCAATATTTACTCTATGGATAACGATGCAATATTTCCAATCCGTGTTGGCAATGGAGAGTTTGAAACCTGCTATAATCTTTTGTACCAGGAATACAATAGTGAGCCGCATTACTTTCCAATCAAAGACCTAAGTCAATTTTTGGCCAAAGGAAGACGCAAATTTGTTTGCAACACTTGCGTACACCCCTTTTGCAGTGAAAGTGCATTGCAGAATCACGTCATTGAAGGATGCAATTATAAACTGACACCGACCAACAATCCAATTATAGACATAGAACCGGATGTTTTTCAGTTTACTCGAGCCCAATATTATTTAAAGCAAGAGTTTGTCGGAGCGTTTCATTTTTTGTATTCTCAACTTCCACTTGCTGCAGACGGTGCAAACAGTCAGAAGTTAAGGCGAACACACATTGGGTACGCATTTACAATTGTAGACTCTGCTTCAAACGTGTGCTATTCTAATACGTATCACGGAAAAGAAGCGACTCGTCTATTCGTAGAAGATATCAAAAGCGCGACTGACCTACTATTAACAGAAGCCGCAGTCACGAATGTTCCGTTCGATGTCAACCAACCGCCAGCGTTAGTTGCTGAGGGAGGTGGCAAGTGCAGATATTGTCACTGTATGCTCAATCAACCAGGGAATCCAAGATCAAAAGCATGCCAACACCATGGTCACCGATTGGGGGTGTTGCTTGCTAGCGACTGCTGCACTGCTTGTAACAGTTCAATGAAGAATTCCAAAACTATAACATTTTTGTGCACCGAAAATTGACCAGAATATTAGAACAATTTTGAATTCCATGACGCCAGAAGAATGCAGCAGTATAAAGTTGACGTCGTCCAACAAGCAACAAGTACAAAATGTAAAGTTAGGCAAAAACGTTCGCCTTCAACGCAGCCAAGCTTTTATCGACTTTACTTTTGATCAGCTTATACACGCCTTTCAACACTTCCCCATTACCACCGGCGCATTGGAGTCAGCCGAATTGCAGTCATTAAAACGGTTGCCCGAACCACTATTTGCAATTAAAGATGGAAACATTGACTTTTCAGTAATGATCACTGATGCTCAGTGGACAGATTCACAACATGAAAGCGCATGCAAAACATTCGAAGGTGACCAGTCCGTTGACGGCTATGTGAAGCAATATCTCACAAGTCGCGTTCTATTGTTCTTGGACGTATTCACGTCGATCAGAGATTATTTAATTAAGCATTTGGAGTTAGACGTTCTGTGGTTTAATAGCCTTTCGTCATATTCATATTTTGCCAGTCTGGCATATTCAAAGGAATCGTACGAAATCCTTGCTGACACTTCGAAATGCGATTTTGTGGCAGCTGCTGTACATGGTGGTTTGTCAATACTAAACAGAAGATATGCGAAAGCCAATTCGGAACACACGGGGAATTATGACGGAAATCCGAGCAAACGAACTCTTCTATTGGATGTGGACATTTCGCTTCTCTATTCGTCAGCATTGGCATATGATTTGCCAAACAACTCCTTTGAATGGATGACAGAAGTCGAATTAAAAGAGCTGGAAGCTAATGCTTTTCGAATGGAAACTGGGTCAGCGGCTTTCATTCTTGTTGACGTAAAGTTTCCTCAACGTGTGAAAGCAATGACCGATCATCTTCCATTGTTTGTTGAAAAAGTTCCAATATCCAAATCGCCACACGGGAAACAGTTGTTTTAATCTCAATTAACACACTACGATAAATTTACGATTTATTCTGAGCTTCTTCATCTATTAGTTGGGTTAGGTGCTCAAGTAACTGCAGTAAAAAAGGGGCTAAAGTGCAAAACAAAAGCAATATTCAAGACATGGTCGGAAAAACTTATTCAACTGCGAAGCGATGAGAAGAATCCTTTCTATTGTGGCTTGTTAAAGCAAATATTGAATCGAATGATGGGCTTCTGTCTTGTGTCAAAACAGAAACATCAAAAGGCAGAGTATATTACTGATAGTCGAAAAGCGCATCGGCTATTTGCTTCCCATGAATTTTGTGGGACAAACATTATTGACGAAAATCGCGGATTTATATTTACAAGGAAACGAAATGAAGGATTTGTGACCGCATTTCCCGCCGGTGTTGCAATCCTTGCACTTTCCAAGTACAGAATTTATGATCTCTTATATAATCATATCGCGAAGGTCTTCGGCTCACGATTCCAGATAATTTCTTGGTTAGTCGATGGCGGCATTGTTGAGATTTTGGACCCGGATTATAAACTGAAGGATGACATGGAAAAACTTCAAAATCAATTGGATATGACACTTTTACCATCTGAACATGAATTATTCAGAGCAGAAACGAACAAGAACCGGGCTGGTTCGCTAAAGGTTTTAAGTACCCAGATATCGGAAGTAGTAGCTTTCAGTCCAAAAATCTTATCGGCGCTATACTATTGTCATGTTTGTCGTTTAGATACGTCGTCTGAAAAATGTAGCCATAAATCATCGAAGTTATACTGTGGGAATTTACCAGTAGACGGCAAAAAATCTGTTAAACATGAGCATTTTCGACACGCACTGCAAAACAGAGAGCCACATAAAGTTACGCTCAAAAGGGTTTTGGACGACGGTGATTCAGTTAAAGTACAAAAAGTTGGACGAGTAGCTTTCAATGTATTTCATGACGAGGACAGAATCTTTCACAGTCATACATCAAGTAGTGCCTATGGGTTCGCAGAAAATGAAGAAGTTGTAACTTTGTGGCCTCAGACAACTGCACTTTAAGTTACTTTCAGTGACTATGTTTAACTGACTTTGACCAATTACAATGGAGGAGAGGCCTCCATAGTAAGTGGTCAAAGTAAGTTACAATACGTCTTCATTGTAAGCGTTCAAAAGCAGTTAAAATAAGTCATGACTTAGTTTAACTGTCTTTGACCAATTACTGTGGAGGAGAGGCCTCCATGCTTTCACAGACGATGTCACATGAGCTTTGGAATCGGTATGTGAATTGATCAATTAGGTTTGGATTGGTTTAGGATTGGAACAAAAGGGTTTTGAAACATCCTCACATAACAGTATCCCTGTAAACAGATTGTATGGTAAGTAGTATTGTGTTGACACAGTTCAAGGTTTCTGATTTCTGGGGTTTGTTTTCTGACCTACTGTCCCCATTTAGTTTGTTTTGCGTTCTCGTTTCGTCTTATCTATTTCCTAGGTTAGGAAAACAACGAACAAAACATTTGGTAGTGTTTTGTATGCTCATTGATCGTTGGCAAATAAGATTTATCGCGTCCACTTTCGAAAACAAACGATGAGGAACTAGCACACAACAACAGGCAAACATTTTTTGACCGGAAATAAACGATCGAACAAGACAGCAGTTCTCCAGTCGAGTTCCAGGTATCATGGAGGAAACTCATGATTCATCGCCTCAGCCTACCTCCAGTCAGCAACAAATTGAAGGTGCCAGTGTGGACGCATTGCTTACAAGTCCATTAAACAACCAAGGACATAAATATTTGCAGTCCGATTCAGGGTTTGCAAAAGCGTCTACATCGAGACACGATTCACTAGGGGAAACTGAGACGTCTGGCTCATCTGAAAGCAGCGTTGTTCCAACTCTAATAAATACCCAACAATCTTATAAAAAATTGCATCCCGATTCTTTATCAACTTACGGCTCACAAGGGGAAGGTGAGACGTCTGAGTCATCTGAAAGTGACGCTTTTACAGAAAACGAAAACACAGCAGAAGATGACGAAGCAGACTAGATGTGACGTTTGCATAACCTGTTTCACAATACTTGCCTTCTGTGTCTATACATATCTATTATACTGGAGTGGGGCAACAATTGAAATATTTACAGGAAACGAGAGTGTGCCAATGTGCAACATGACTAACCATTCAAGAACAATCTAGCCTCAAAAACACTGAACCAAAGTTACCAGCGGGCAATAATGCCTCCGTTTTCTTGCCGCCTGAGTAACGGAACATCAATTGTACTCGTTGGACAAAGTGGGAGTGGTAAAACGAACGTTTGGATGGACCTTATACGATCACAGGAAAGTGTTTTCGAGAAACCAGTTACAAAAATAATTATTTACTATGTGGATTTTCAAGAAAAGTTCACCGAATTCCAGGACAATCCACTCGTGTTATTAACGGACGACATAGAAGTTGTAAAACAGGAAGCTTGTCAACAGTGCATGATTATATTCGACGACAGTTTAATCCAAGTGCTAAATGACAAATCGCTGCTCTGCTATGTCCAACAGCTTTTTTTAATTCATTGCCACCACAAGCAAATATGCGCGGTTCTTTGCAGTCAAACTCTATTTGAAAAGAAATTAACATTAATTACACGCAATTGTTCCATTTTATGCATCTTTCCCTCCCACAGGTACGTCAATCAAGTACGTCTACTGAGCTCACAAATGGGTTACAGTGCTCACTTTTTGCAAAATATATTACAGAGAATCACCCACGTTAATCCTTATGCCTATTTGGTTTGTGATTTTCGGCCTCATATATTTCATGCTCACCGTATTAGAAACACCCTGTTTGCTAGATTTTCATTAGAGGTGTACACAGAAATTGTGAATAAAGGCGAATCAAATTTAACAGCTCCCAACCAGTTGGAATCTACAGCCGATGGACAAAACAACACCTTTAATTCAGCAAAATGAGCAGTTTTTGAGAGCGCTCTGCTCAGCAAGTAAGCAAGAGCGAAAAGTACTCATCTCAACCGCATCAGACAACGAGTTAGCTTCAATCGTCGAGTGCTGTGTAAACGTAGAGAACCTTGGAAATACGAAACTATTAAAATCCTCTACGGTTTCGCCGTTTGTGAAAGGACTCAAGGAAGCTAAAAAATATTGCCGAAATTTTGAGCAGTTAAGAAAATTACTTACGAAACACCATAACATTATTTCGATCATTTTATCTGCCTTTTTTGCTCGTATCCTGGATATTTTAATTCGGTGTCTAATCACTGAAATATCGGCCACATGAATGTGTTCAGGTTAATATCTGAATCAAAATACAATTCAATTTTTTCTGGAGATGAGCAAAATAAAAGGTTTGAAGGCATTATAGACACACTATCACCAGACATACAGTCAAAGGCTAGAAAACTGTTAGAACGAGTTGCTTGTCGAGTGACATGTGATCATTTAGGTCGAATTATAGTGGATGGTAAGGATGCTATTCCGTCCAGTGATTTAACCCGACTACTACTGAAAACCTTACGCTACAAAAACGGAAAAACTCATCTGCAGTTTGAACCGGGAGAAAGTGAGTTCCTAGCAGTTATTCGCGACAGCGACAACGGTCGAGAAAAGTCGAAGTGCATGATACCAACAAATAAATTTATCACATTTGCACAAGTGTTTCCACGTCTGCAAAAACTTCTTGACAAACCGGCATAATGTCTAACACTAATCTAATGTTCGTATGCAAACCGGAATCAAAAATATTTAATCCACAAATGTGCACATTGACCAAACGAATACAATCGTTCAAACGCAGAAAAATTCGAAATATGCCTAGTGCAGAAACCATGAGTCGAGCTGGATTTTATTTCATAAAAGGAGATATTCCCATTGCTCGTTGTTACTACTGTGGTGTTGGTTTTTGTCAGCTAAAGCCTAACGACAACATCTTCTTGGAGCACAGCATTCATAGTAAAGGACGATGTCCATATTTATTGATCATGAAACATTTCATAAATAGTAATATAAAGGACGACCCAAGGCCTGTCTGCGATACAATAAAGTGTAGAGTTTGTTACAGTAACTCGATTAAGATTATGCTAGTACAATGTAAGCACTTAGGGCTGTGTCGCGAGTGTGCTTTATCAGTCGATGTATGTCCGTTTTGCAACTCTAGAATTGATGGTTTCATGGAAGTCTTCTGGGTATAAATAGCACAGTCGACAAAAAGTTTACAATAGCCAACCATTATTCAATATTTGTCCTTTTTTTACATTAGTTTATATTGCCTAAACTGACTAAATAAATTCTTGATATAAAAAGTTGAATTATTACAATATTCAGTGTTCAGAGTTTAATGACATTATAATTAAAGGGGCTTTTGAAAACAACGATCGTTTGGGTTTTCGAAAACGATGGAATGGAAATAACCAAAACATCTTTAAATGAGCTGAATTCGGAAGATTCTTGGTTACCAACGACAAAAATATCTGGTAGGTCTTTCAAACAAAATGGATCTGAAGGAAGAAATGGGGACATTGGAACGCTATTTGGAGAAGTTGGACATAAATGTGAATAAGTGAGCAGCCTTTCAGCGGCAGCCACCGTAGATATCTTACATTTCACTTTTATATCGTCCAAAGCCTCACCAGCTGTCATAATTACATCGAAATGAGTTTTATCTTCGGAACCCAACACAGGAAATCCGATCCGGGCAGGATTGGAAATCGGATGAAAATCAACAGACTTGTACGAATTTGGAAAGATTTGTTTTGAAATTGGACGCTGTGGGAGCCAACCATCAGAGAGTTCACCGAGCATCGGCATGCAGAATACAACTGTAGTTTGCTGTAAATATTAGTATATTTGATAAGTTTTGAACATACATATTCATATGATGTGTTAATAAGAATAAAAAACGTAATTATTCGCACACTCAATGTCCAAAACCATTCGTCCATCTTTTTGCACAAATAGCCGCCAGTAGTCCAAGTTTCACATGGTTCGGCTCTGGGGAACTTTGGTATTTTTTCGAATGAAGGTTTAAATTTGATTAGTCCTCCAACAACCACTAACGCTGTGCTATACAGTCGACTTTGAGAATCCAGAAAAGTTTTAAGGTTTAAAAGTGAAGATGATTCAGATAAATCCAACCCAGACACGAAAACCTAAAGTGCACAACAAGATCAACATTTATACTACAATTTGTGAAGTACAAATTATTTACCAATTGATATTTCGACACAGCGCTCCGGATAAGTCGCGGAAGTTTGGCCTCAGGAAAAATAATTTTCTCCACAGTTAATGATTTTGCATCCAATTTCCCAATGACAGCACAAACCACACCATGAACAATGCTGTTAGATTGTTCTGAATTCATATTCAGTTTAACTTTTCCGAAATCGGACTCTAATACAACTTCCACATAATAAGGCTCTGGATCTTTATTTTGCAGTGGCATGAAGGTCCCATTGGCAATTCCGTCGCAAAATAAACGACAACATGACTTTTGAATTGTTCCCATCAACAGAACTGTTCCTTTTTCAACAGCTGGCCTAATATACGCTTTGAGTCCTAAGTTCTGTTTTAAAAGATTTACTTGCTGTGTGAATCTACTTTTGTATACTTCACAAAATTGTTTCGGTTCTGACCCAGTAGTCTTAGAAAAATCAAATAACGTAAAATTAGTAGGTGGTTGCATTGTGAAATTATATATACAAAGAATTCGAAAATGGTAAACTGGCTTGGGGTGCGGCTGTAATACTCCCAAGTGAGCAATGAAATAAGTGATAAGGTTTAAGGTGCGTCTTGAATAAGTTGATGCGTATGAACTTTATGTTGGAGGAATGAACACATGACGCAGGATACAAAACGCTCCGAAAACCACAGTACATATAAAGTATAGAAAAAGAAAGTGTATCGGGTGCGATTTCGCTTTTCTCATACTACACTTTGGTAGAACCATAGCAAAAAAAAAAAAAACAGAATCCTCTATCTGCTATGTAAACATTCTAACCTCCAAAATGAGATTCATATAGCTCAGGATGTAATGGAATTTTGATACTACGTTTGGCATTACTACAGTAAAGGCCTTGTTTAATGTAATCCAATCTAACCTAACCTAACCTAACCCAACCTAACGAAAAACAGCATCCATCATAACCTAACATAACTTACAAAACAGCTTCCAACCTAACCTAACCTATCCTAACTCAAAACAGCATACAACCTAACCTCACCGGCTATGTAAATACTTTATATGTATATTTCAACAACAACAGAACACGCAACAGTTTTAAAAAATTCATAGGTTACGTTTACTTCGACCATGACAGTGGTATTACAAGACATGTTTCACGGAACAAATATATGAAAACATAAAGGAACATTTAAATTTTATTGGAGATGGTGGACAACTTTGACGTGTCGTAACAAGTTGTCGTTTCTTGTGAATGAAACGAGGCAAATCGGACACCGAAATCCGGGATTTGGATGCTGCATGCGAACGTGAGTAGCAAGATTCTCGACAAACAAAAATTCTTCGTCACAGAAGGCACACTGAAATTTTGGGATGTCAACTTCATCTATTTCATTGTTCTCCACAAGTTGAGCCGGAAAGTCCACAATACCGTTCACAGGTACTTGCTCCACATGGACTTGTGCAGGAGGATCAACGGCGAGATGCTGTCGTAATGTCTCTTGTTGCAAAATCACCCTATGTGCGTTTGCGTAACGCTCATCAAACACCAAGCGAATGGTATTATTTGGGAGTCGAATGACGTAGTAGAAAGCGTTCATTTCTTCCCTGAATATGACCTCAATAATGTCCCACCCCGGCAAGATGGGGTTATTTGCGTTGGTTTCATCGAAGCGGATGATTGGGGGTGGGGGTAGAGCTCGTTCCAGGAGCGGATCAATATTTTCAGGCATTTGGATTTCGGCATTACGAATCTGGAAAAGGGCATCATTGGGATTCTCAATATCCCCACCTTGTCCCGCTCGAATGAGAACTTCGTCGACGCCATGTGTATACGGTCCAGTAAGACGGTAATTGTTTATTCCCAACTCGTTGGCTCGTCGAACAACGATGTCTCGTGTAAGAGGTCCCAAGAGCTCATAGATATTGCGTCCTGTAACACGATCCGGAATTTGGAGGCCATCCAAAATGATGCGCTCTTCACGCCAATCTGCAATACATTAAGTATCACCATTATAGTCAACACAATATCACATACAAATATTATCAATAGCAATTAATGAATAAATAGATTTACGTATTGCTTGTGTGACAGTATCCCATAAATTGATGTGAAGATTAATGACCAAATCGAATATTGGACTCTGAGTCCTCGCTCTCTCAAAGCAATGCATACAGACGTTGTGTCCTGCAAATCGATGAAAATGAATCTCAAAAATACGGTGATGACAACAGGCGCATTGAGCTAGACGAGCCACATCAATAGCTTCCAGTTGGACAGTGTTGCTCCCCGCCGCGATGAGAGTTTCCTCCAGGGATTCGGAAACCCAGATCTCATCGTAACGCCGATACCGTTCACCTCCTGCTTCTTGCTCCATTTAACCACTGACAGGACTGCAGTGCACAATCAATACACCCAGATAATTTTGCAATTCGAGAAGCTGTTGAATACACCACAACAACGTGGTAATAACTTTATACTTTCTCGACCATCACTACAGCCAACAAACGTAAAGACTGCTTTAGTTTCATAGGTAGTTTCATACAGTTTACGGCGTAGCAACGGTATCCATAACAGCATTTTATGATTTCATGTAGTAGTTATGCAGTAGTTTCATGCAGTAGTTATGTTATGATTTCATGACGTACGAGGCATCATAAGCATGATTAGGTTCACATTATTGCCCGTGCGTTTTTGTGCAAATGTGCAAAATTAGCGAAACCGGCGTGGAGAATGAATATTGGCGACAATGCATCTTTCTTTCACAGTTTAGATGATGACAATATTACTAGATACACGTTGTACTAATCAGGCAGTTGAAACTTGACATGGACATGAACTGGTCTTCAGTAAACGTGTTCTCTACTGCAGAATGTGCAAACATCCATGAACATTCATTTTGTTGTGTATCCATCGAGCCAACTCGATTTAAAGCTGGACGGATTTCACAAGGATGGGGAAACACAAAATGGGTAGAAGAGGTTCTTATATTCAATTTGCGTCAGTTTGCTGATACGTTATACTCCATTATGGACCGTTGGAATAAGAAAACATGCAAAAAGAAAGATTGGTCGTTGAAAAATAAAGAGAATGAGTACATAAGGTTCTACAGGGATTCCGATCGCCTCACTATCCAAGTTGGACAACATAGTCACATGTGCTTCGATCACGATGGGGCAAAGCGACTACTTCACGTTATATATAACAACAGGCCCGATGGAGTTTATTTTCGTTCTTCAGGAACCGGTGCCATTTAGGACAACAATAGGCTTGAGAG
>JABASF010001024.1:0-27637 GCA_019776145.1 Harlomillsia oculata
AAGTTGGGAGCTCCAGCTTCGAAATACCTTTCGAGCCCTGACACAGATGAGTTTGTCATTGAAGGCCGAATCCGTGGTACATCTTCTATGTCAGAGTATTTGGCAGGCGGGACCACCAAGGGACGGGATATTTCGAGTAGCCTTTGAAGATTTTCGGAACGAAGGGTTTTTGTCCGAGTTTTTGGATCTGCTTCAAAATCTACTAAAGAAGCATTCAAGCAACTGGAAGGACAACTGCGTTCTTCTAATCATTATCAATTTTGCAACTCGGGTCACTAGCGTTTGTCCTCATGCTCGAAACCAGAACAAAGCTATGGATCTATTGAAAAAGTGTCGACAAGTTGCGATAGCCTGGTCTCATAAAGTACAAAATATCTTAGCCGAATTAACGGTTGACGCACCAAAATCGGAAATGAATAGTTTGAGAGTCAAACTAGTTGAAATTAACGTATGCACTGCTTTGACCTATTGTGTTTCCGATGGACATATTCGTACTCTTATCAACGACGCAGACGTGCTGTCAGACTGGTTCCAAGCCGTTGCTAACATTTACGACAATCAACTGCTCACCGAATTTGGAAGAGCCGTCCCGCTATCTCCAACTCTGCTTTTCTGGCTCCGACGTGTCCGAGAAACTGCTATATTACTTGAAAATCATATCGCGGCTGTGTTGTATAAAAACTGCGTGTCGTTGAATGTCTTCGTACAGAAACACTATCGAGCTTTAAATCTCGTCAACTTTAACTTAGGTGTAATCTGGGAAGCATACCCGGAAGCTGAAGAAGTCTACCATACGACCTTATCTACTCTGGACGGTAATGAGGCAGTTCTTCAAATGAACATTGTCACAGGTATTTTTCTCGTAGACGGAGCCCCCGCTACACACCTTTCTGATCGTATCGAGAATCACCCTGAGTACCAACGGGTATTCCCCGCTAAATCATTCGAAGTGCAACCGTCACCAGCCAATCCAGGTCGAATGGTTACCAAGAACGAATTCAAAGGGTCAACTTACTCGTTTTGCATTGACGTAAATAAAGAACTGATTGTTCAGGAACACCGGAACAATCATGAAACGTGGCAACTCATCCCACATCATTACATGAAGGGAAACGTGTCTTATCTCGTCGTCAAGGATTATTCGCACTGGTACTGTGCTCAGAAGAACGTCATCGAGTTCTTCTGGCGGGACGGAAAAACTCCGGTGAAGCTCATGTCAAATGCTGAACCGAAATATCGGTAAGAACCTTTTCTAATTTCTAAAAATACATTTCAAAGTTCAGTTTCAGGCATATGGATTCCATTTTCCATGATTTCTGTTGATTTGTGGTTGTTTTCCAGGTGGGACCTCTCGAGTGGAAAAGTTGTTGAAATAGCATCCAACTATTATCTCATTGATATCAACAGTTCGGCCTATCGAGAAATCTCGAATGTCCTGAGGCGTCTGGAAGATCCGAAGTACATCAATTTGTTTTGCTGTAATGAAAAATATATGCAGTACTTTGTCAAACTTCCGCGAGTCGGATTGACCTTTTACGTGTCCAACTTGGCGACAAATCGAAGACTGGAATGGAGCTCCAAACGGGGGGGTTTGAAGCCGAAAGAAAGCTCTGGCGTCGTGCTCGGAAGTATGGAGTATCGAGGCATGAAGATTGCCAGGAATCAAAACCTGAACACTCTTATTGGATTAACTAACGGACTGTTGTTGGAAGACGCGGACATGAATTGTCCAGCAAAGAAGAACAATATTTTGCTCATGCCACATGGGTTCGTCCAGAGATCCAGAGACGTTCCGAGTGAGACATGTGTGAGCCGCATAGATACTGGCTGGAAAGACCCACCGTTCTTCATCTACGAAGTCGATCCACTGCTTCACCAAATCAAGGCCGGTGAGAGCTATGTTGGATGGTTGTACTTGGCATTGTTGCATGCCACGACTTCATCACCTTTTCCTGACCCGTTTACCCGTGTGACTGGCACAGAACGGGCACTGCAGATCCTTCAAAGTGGACATTGTTGGAATGGACGCCCGCTGGACTATCAAGACAGAGGGGCTCTGTCAATTCTAGAAGATATAGCCAGACTGAGCCCAGTTAGGAAATACTACCCGGAACGAATGAAGATCATGGAAAGTGTTGTATGGCCTGAGTTTCTGGCTCCGCAGGCGTCACACGATGCCTTTGTCCTCATCGTGAGGAAGCTACTGGAAGATTCCCGACGACTGGACTTCTTATTTTTTCCTGCTGGAAGTTCCGCGTTGGCCGAGTACCGACTTTCTGAAGATCTTACTTGGAAGACAGTCAACAAGACTCATTTTCACCTAACTGAAAAAGCGTACTGGAACAGGTACCCATGGACCACCGAACTTGGTAGGATCAATCCACTTTTCCACCCAGATTTGGAAGGACCGAATCCGGAATCGGAGAACTGTTACTTCACCGAGTTTAATGACGAGCAGTCTTTAGCCGTGCTACAAGTGGCTCAGCTTGTCCAGCATTGGAAATTCAGAATACCCGTGAGGGATTTGAAAGGAAGTCTGCTCGCAAATTTCATCTTTCAGAAGGATGATATGAAGGGAGTGTTCCATGGCGGGTTCCCGTACAATGAAAGTCTTGCTCAGTGGTCTAGACAGACTTTTCGGAACTCTTGGCTAGACCTTTATAATTTTGCTCGCCATGTGACCCGTAAGAATCTCAGAAGACACTGGCTTTTCATTCTGTCCTTTTATGCATTCCACACCCAATGCGAAGACCCGGCATCTCTCTCGCATATCCACCTACTTCAATCCGTGGCTGTAAATGCATCCGAGTTCCAGAACATCGATCCACCGGAATTCGAAGAATATTCCAATCTGGATCACTATAATTTTGAAGAAGCTGTTGTCGCAGGTATCATTTTCGAGAATGTGCGACCACTGTCGGAGTTTCTTGACCGAAATATTGGTGAAAAGAGAATTTATGAGGACGTCGATTCCTTTGTCAACCGAATGACCCCATACTTTGATAATATGGTTGCCCACCAGAAAACTCTCCTTCTTGAGAAATTGAAGAATGCCTGGCCAATCGGAAATGCTGATTCTTTGTTTTGTGGAGAACTGGAAAAGCAGGAGTTCTCGGAGCTTGATTTGATGACTATACTTGATAAAGTAAACGTCGAATTGAAAACCTGGTACAGAAATTTCCATCTGTATCAATTTGTGAAGAAGGTGGAAGGGTTATTATTGAAAATTCAGGATGAGCAGACGTTCTGTTTCGTGGACATCACAAGTTATCTGCAAAGGGACCGCCAGAAAGGGCCCTTACGAGAGATTTGTCGTAGTAAACCAACTGGGATTGATTTCGTTGACATGGTTGAGAACAGAAACAGTTTTCCTATTGACAATGATCTGGACAGACGGTGCATCAACGTCTTCTGCTCCAGTTTGGAGAAGATTAAAGAGCCATCATCTGAAGTTGATCCCAGTATGGTGGACGACGACGGAGACTGGCTTCCAGGACGTCGGAGACTTTCAGGGACCGTCAAGAAAAGGAAAAATTCGATTACTGACGATGAGGATATGCTGGTCACGGGGTCAGTCGGAAAGTCGCCGAAAGCGAGTAAAGTAGATTTTCCTTTAAAGACGGAGACGGAGTGTCCCATTTTGAAGGAGTTTATGACTGGATTAGAAGAAAGTTGGGTGGCAATGCTGCAACAACCGAGTACCAAATCCTCGATCCAAATCGACCAATTTAACATGGTCGAGTTTATTAGTGAAACAAGAAAGGACATCAATCATCTAAGGACAAAGCGTTTGGAGATTTGGGAGAAAATTATAGTAAAGAACAATTTTATGATTTTAAACTTTTTTATTTTGAACACTTTTAATTTCTACTGAATTTTGAATTTCAAAAATAATAGGAAACTGTGAAACCGCGAAATGAAGACGTGGTCACAAAAATCTTGGACTTCGGATTCATTTTCCCGCGAATTTGCCCACTGAGTGTCCTTCCCCGGATTTGTGAACCCGAGACCACAAATGTGAATTTGCAATATCTCCGACATTTAATCGGTGCTTTCGGGGTGTTTCTTACTCAAGAACAACGGGCGTATCGAATTTACAAATTTGGGCAAAGTGCTAAGTCCGGAAAGACGTCGGCAAGTACGATGGTGGAGTTGCAAAGCGAGCTGAACAATCCGGGTCATGTCAACTGGATTCCGCGCGAAAAACCAGAGTGGCTACTTTTTGAAATCGAAATGGATTTAATGGTGCGCCCAGTTCAAGCACGGGTAGCAGAACGAATGCAGTACCCGGGAAAAGTAAAAGGTAAAGAGCAGAACGCTCTCATGCAGCTGAATATGGGCGAAGGGAAGACAGCGGTCATCGTCCCACTCTTGATCCTGTCATTAGCCGACGGAGGACAGTTGTGTCGGGTGACCGTATTGAAGTCCTTGCTGGACATCAACCGAAGAGCTCTTATTCATCGAATCGGTGGACTAATGCTGAATCGCCGAGTCTATTCATTCCCATGCCGTCGGGATTATTTGTTGGAAGAGCCAGGTTGTCATCTACTTCGAAGGGTGTACGAAGAATGCCTTCGCGGAAAAGGTTGCGTTCTGACTTTGCCAGAACACCGTTTGTCATTTGAATTGAAGGGATATGAGTATTGCCGGGCAGCAAGGTTCGTCGATGGCCGGGCATTATTTGAATTGCAGAGATGGCTTAGAAGATACGCCAGGGATGTTCTGGATGAAAGCGACGAAATTCTGCAAGTCAAGTACCAGCTTATCTACACGCTGGGTCTGCAGAGTCCGGTCGGTGGGGGTTCCTTGCGTTGGGTGGTTCTTCAGAAACTCTTGGCCGTGGTTGGAGCCAAAATGAAGCGATTCGGAGAGGAATTGGGGTCAGGTCAAGTAGAGTACAAGAAAAGAAAGAAATCTCAAAAATTTCCATATTGTCGGCTTTTATATCCTTCGTCGTTTTTGAGATTCAACAAAATGGTCGTTGACGAGATCCTCGACGGAGATTCGTCCAGTTTGCAGTTTGTGGAAGCTCCACCTAACTTAAAGCCTTGTGTGCGTCGGTTTCTAAGTGAAGAACAAATCCCTCGAGAAGTTTTTGATCAAATCCGTGAGTTCTACGAACTACAATCTCATTGGGACACTTTGCTCATTCTTCGGGGCTACTTGGCATGTGGAGTGCTTGCGTCATGTCTCAACAAACGTTGGCGGGTGAATTACGGCGTGAACCCGAAAGGACATCGGCGGATGGCAGTTCCGTTCCGAGCCAAGGATGTGGCAGCTGAAAGAACCGAATTTGGACATCCGGACGTGGCAATCCTTTTGACACATCTAAGCTACTATTATTCCGGACTCACAGATGTACAACTCATGGACTGTTTTGTCCGGATTTCTATGCAGCCAGACCCCGAAATGGAGTATGCTCGTTGGATTGCCCTAGTTCCGAAAAGTACTCGGGACTATTGTACAATCGAATTTCTGTCCGGAGTCAACTTGAAAGATTATTACCAACGAACGCAAGTTTTGTTCCCTGCTCTACAAAAGAATATGGCCGTTGTAGATTTCTGGCTGAGTCAGACAGTGTTTCCAGTGGAATCTAAACAGTTTTCCTGGAAAATTGGGTGTAGCCCATGGGATCTTTGTGTCACCAGTACGTTACCTACTACTGGATTTTCGGGAACGAACGACACTAAAATCTTGTTACCTAATACAATTGAACAGCGGGATTTGCCGGAACTGCAAGGTACCAACGGAGTTGTGCTTAAGAATCTTCTTCGGACCGAAAATAACGTATACAGGGATCTCCCGCTGTTGTGTACTGGAAAGCAGTTATTGGAAGGTCTATGTCAAGACAGGTACATCAAAGAGGCAAATAATTAAATTAATGACTGGTTTGATGATTCATTTGATCGGCTATTTTAATTACATGACGTTTAAAATTTTTCAGGATTTGTGTGTTGCTGGACGTGGGAGCTCTGATGACGGAATTGACGAACGAACAGGTGGCCAAAACATGGTTGACGTTGTTTGATGGCTATGAAGATAAGAACGCTGCAGTGTATTTTGACGACGACAACAAACTCGTCGTTTATGATAGAAGTCTAAACCAATCACTTCCGCTGGAAGTGTCAACGTACCGCACTCGTCTGGACCGATGCCTCATTTATTTGGACGATGTGCATACGCGAGGAACCGACCTCAAAATACCAGATGGAGCTTTAGCTTGTGTTACTCTGGGGAAAGGAGTGACAAAAGACAAGTTAGTTCAAGGTTGCATGCGGATGCGTAAGTTGGGTCAAGGTCATCGAGTCTGTTTTTGGGCCAGTCAGGAAGTGCACAGTGCCATCGTGTCCATGACAGGTGCCGAAAAACCAGGTACCAAAGAAGTTCTGAATTGGAGCATTCAAAATACTCGAGCAGCTATCAAAGACGGATTCATCCATTGGATTTCCGCTGGAGTGTATCAGGCGCAGAAACAGTCAGCTCATCGAATTTTTGAAGAAGGTCATAACACGGATAATGATTTAGCTTTACTTGCTGACAGTTGTGCACAAAAAGAACTAGTTGACCTCAAAGCCATGTATGGCGAGCCCAAGGTGATGAAAAAGTACCCTGTGATTGTGGACCACCTTCTGAAACGAGTGAAACGAGAATTGGAGAAGTTGATTACAAGATCCAAAACTGGGCGATCGGTAACTTCTGACGTCTGGAGCAAAGTTATTTTTTTTGGAGATTGTGTACGAACACACACAAACAACTACGTTAAGGACATGGAGAAGTCGTCTCAATTGCTGGATGAAGAACAAGAACGAGAACTCGAACATGAAATGGAGGCTCAGCACGAGAAAGAAGGACCCCCAAAAGTGCGTGCCGTGGATCACGAGTTGTCATCTGAAGTCGAAAATTTTATTGTTACTGGATGTTTGGTGCAGCTGGAAAAGTGGGCGCTCAAGCTTCCTTTGTCCCTTAAGGATACTTCACTCTGGAAATTGCTTCCTGGCGAGGATAGAGACACTTGGACTCAGAATGTTTACGTGTCCAAGGATTTCTCTCGGGTCATTAAGTACGATGGAGCGAGTAATGACTTTCTGCGTCCTCCACAATGGGCTGCTACTTTCGAAAAGGAAGATAAACACGGGTTAGTACGATAAAAACAACTAAAAATTGTAGGATTATGATTTATGATGCTATATTTTATTCGGCTTCTTCTAAACCTTGACTTCATCCTTCATTTGTTTCAGGAAAAGGACGCTTCTACTTCTACTCAGTCCGTACGAAGTAGATGAATATCTCCCGCTTTTCCGAAGCGGACAAACGAAATGTCAGCTTGTAATGATCGCTGCTCGGTTATCACCAGATCAAGACATTCTTGTTCAGAATTCCCTGTTAGCCCTTCCAGGGAAAGGTCTAGCAGGGCTAACTCAACCTACCCAAAAGATCTTGCCGATTCCTAGACAAATGATTTCGACCTTGTTGGTATTCACTGGGTCATCATACTTCGGGTCATTGGACGAAGAAACCAACTGGTGTGAGTTCACTGGCTTCTGTCCTCGTCCTCGCAATGAACAACAAAACGAAGCTTATCATTACGGCGGAATCGTCAACGGATTCGTGCTTCCAGACTTCCAAGAACGCATTGGATACTATGCGACCAAGTTCAAAAGCAATCCTGAAATGTTCATTCGAGCATTGATTGAAGCCCGATTCAAGGGATTTTCGGCTGACTCACACGTGGGAAGGATCATGCTTTCTCACCTGCGGGGTTACACCTCTGAGGACTCATCATAACAATCGATCATTTTATGATTAATGATTCCACTGTGTCCAACTGAAGCACAATCATTGTTGACTTGTTTACTACCAACTTGACTGCATTTTCATTTAAAGTTTATTAATATAATCAATTGTTCATGTAATGATTAATGATTCGTTTAATTTTTTAAAGGAAATATTTTAAATACGTTTGGTACTTTTGTTTTGGTTGCGTTTGTCAGGTCAGTAGGTACTTTTGTTTTTTGTAAGCTAAATGAACAATGAATTATTGTGTTTTAATTTTGTTCCATTTCTTGCCATTCCACCTCATCGTTACCTGTCACATTCCGATGTGACAAAATGATTGTCATTGTCATTGTCACTTCCGAGCCAATGAATGTTAATGTTTGATCTTGATGAGATAATAAACTTGTATTTATCAATGCAAATCTCTGTGCCTTCGCGTTTTCCTTCACGCCGTTGTCAAACCTCATTCCCCATGCATTCGTAACATCTCATCAATTAATTAATTATTAGTGGTTAGCTTTTGATCGACCATATGCATGGCCATTCTGTCACTCTCGAAAGAAATGGTTTGATGATCCCATGATGACGTTTGATGATGAATGGGAGTAGTTCTGAACAAGGTTTACAAAAACCATTCGAAGCTGATCTTTAAAAAAAACTCAAAACCCCAATGCTACTAAATGCCCCATAAGAAAGTTGAAAGAACACATTAATTAGATCACATTGTATCATTTCACGGTTTGAATCTTTGTAATCTGAAAAATCTGAATCTGTTTATTAAAAGTCGCACAATGTACTTAAAATGTACCAATTCTCAATGACAGCGCAGCTCTTCACAAATGCCGGAGCAGCAACAATTGAAATGCCCGTGTCCACAAGCTCCCACCTCACAGTGAACTCCGGGAGCACCGCAGTACCCACGTGGCGGATTTGTCACTTTCCCAATTTGTTTGGAATGGATCAACAGGTTCCACTTGTCTGTCTGTCTTCCTTCCTGACGTTCCTGGCCCACCTCCTTTACATGAATCATTGAATTTAATTAATTTAATGACCAATCAATTTCTTTAATGTGTAACGTATTCGCTATTGATTACATTTGTCGATGTGGAAGCAATAACCACCAGAGAAAGAAGAAGGATTATGAAAGTAAACGTTGCCATCGCGTAGTGTTCACTACTAATCAGTGTCGCCACTCGTCATGTCGCTAAGTACTGGTTTTGTCAATGGTTTGTGAATGTGGGTTATGCCAACATGCAAACTTTGTCCCGTTGTCCGCAAACATTGACCATTTGGTACACACACCTGCTGTACATTTGCATTTATCTGATTGTTGTATTGTTATGAAGTTATGGAGTACCACATCAGCGAAAAGGTCACTATAGGTCATGAAACCCATTCACAGTTAATTCCAATGTCATTTTATTGCTATCTCATTATTATGCAATGGAAATCGTCATTTTATGAGTTGTTGCAAACATTTTTGACACTTTCGACTTTCAGACATGACCTTCTGACACTTAAGTTCCAGTTCCAGTCTTACAATTTCGCCGAAAAGATACTATTGTCAATGTCATCGGCACATCGAGTCGAGATTTAATAGTCCCAATCTTGATCCTCGTGGTCACCCTCGTCCTCATCGGATGACCATTCCATGTGTACCCGAATTTTAGAAACTTCTCTCCGCATGGCTTCCATCATTGCATCCTGTAGTTGCGCCATTAATACATTTTTAGGAAGTAGAATGATCATTGATTATTGTGAGATTATGACCTGATGTGACCTGACCTGGTTTGGTGGAGTTGGCTTACGTGTCGGACTAACTTTCACCATTTCAGTTTTCGGAGCTTTTGTGATTCGTTCAGGACTTCCAGGACTCTCACTTGCCCAAAGGTCGAACTTTGGTAACGGAGGAGGCGGAGGCGGTGAAGGTGTCGACTGAGTGGAAGTGGAATGTGATGAGTTCGTTAATTCCTGATTCGGATCCGAGCACTTCCTGTCATCTAACATGCAATGCTTATTGGTTCAGGTGACATGTCATCGTGGTCAGGCATCACCGACGACCACAGTGTAGAAGTACAGCCAAGTGATATCAATTCATTGTCAGTTGGAGGCGGTGGGAATTGAAAATCATCGTCTTCGCCGTCGTCAACATGAACGTTTTCGGCACCGTCATTCTTGTCACTGACAGCATTAGCGTAATCACCATTGTTACCAGCACCACCATTAGCGTCATCACCAATATCGAACTGAACGTTAACGACAGCGCCACTGCTATCGTTATCGTCAATGTTAACGTTCACGATTGGTACTGGCGTCGGTAGTTTCGAATCATCTTCACTTTTCAACTTTCGCTGAGCGAGAATTCGGCTCAGGTCGAATTCAATTGGTTTAACAGGAACAAACGATTTTGGTGGTTTTCTAAGTGGTTGCATTGTCTGAGCGTCATTTTGATGGTCAACGCCGCCGTCATGGACAGCGCCATTTCCAACAGCAGCTTCAAGTTTAATGACAGCAACGCCGTGGTGAGCGTCAACGTTACTGACAGCGTCACTGCCATCGTCATTAACGGTGACGATTGGTACACCGTCACTTTTCCGCCTTCGCTGAGCGAGAATTCGGCTCAGGTCAGACTCAATTGGTTTAACGAGCGGCTTTGGCGGAATTCGACGGGGTTGCTTTGTCCCGGTTTCCGGTTCGGCTACAGTTTTCGGTGTAGGTGAAGGATTCTGATTGTGATTCAGAACCGTTGGAACAACGGGTACATCTTTCGGAGTCGTAGTCGTCTCGTTGTGTTCTTCTATTTCTTGCTTCTTCTTGTTTAGTTTTGCAAGGAGGCCTGGGTCAATGTTCAAGTCAAAAGATCGGGGTTTGTTTTCCAAGTTCAATTCCACCGAAGTCCTTTTCGTTCGTCGACGTAGGGTCATCTCAAGCTCGTTGAGGTCAAAGCCAGTAGTAATTGTCGATGTGTCAATATCAGGGCACCCAATAACACTTTGACATCCTGAATCATTGTCATCATCTTCATCTTCTATGTTCTTTGGGGTCACCTGAGACAACAAACAAAAGATGCTTTAATAATGCAACGAAAATCATTAGTAATATCATCAATAATGATGCAATTATGATTATTATTTATGACCAATGATCATTTTTCATTACCTTCTTCAACTTACTGTGAGAAGCAAAATCACGAATCTGACTCAACAAGTCTGGGCTTGGACTTGGAGCGTCCTCCTTCAGTTGACCTTCGGGCTCCGATTCTTCAGGTTCCTTGATATCCGAAACATTGAGCTCGGTTTGCTCGTCAATGTCCTGCTTGGTTTTAGCCGCTAGAAAACCCGTGAGGATGTTTTTGAAATCGGTGGAAAAGGCAACGGAAATGTCACTTCCGGGTTCATTCATTGTGTATCTCAACTTGGTCTTCTGCTGACCAAACGAAATGTGCGATTGTGCAAAACAAAGGAAGTGAAGAAGGTGACTTAAGCGAACAGGGCAGGCAACCAGGAAACGGATAACAATAACTTCTCTTAACGGCTTCTTATGTTTGTCCGGCGATAAAATTCATAAAATGCTCTCTGATCGTTCATTTTTGTTAACTTTTTGTCACCCAAATATTGACATTTGGGTAAGATAAGCTTACAATCGGCACCTAACCGGTCGTTCACATTCTTAACGTGCTCAGTTTTGTCAAACCCATTGCCATCCAAGCTCAATTCATTACAGTATTCAAGATTTGACCAAAATGAGGGTACTTGTAAGTTACCTTCATTTGATTACACTTTTTAACTTTAATTTGGGCTGATTGTACTTAGATGTTCTTGTACTAAATTTTTTGAACAGTACACCATCACTCATTTTTTGGGATGGAACAGTAAAAATGAAAAATCATTGAAGGGAAACAGGGAGAAAGGAAAAACAATTTCCTTGCGTCATCGTCCCGAATTCAAAAGTGAAAGTGACCTTCTAAATCCGGGTCACGTCAGGCCTATTTCCAACCAAGCTCGTCCCCGTCAGTCGTGCTTTGTCAAATCTGATGATGATCTTTTAGCATCCATTGTTCCTTTGTCTTTAGACAGAAGAATTCCTGTGGCGCAACCTCGGAAATCAAAACCGGGATCAGTGGTTCCCGTCCCGGTACCAAAGACACGAACGATAATCTTCACGAGAGAAAGCGTCGCAATGCCCCAATACCCGGTTCCCAAAAAAAGACTCAACGCTAGTGTTAGTCATTCTAATCTTTTAGATTCTCAACTGTCATGATTCATGCTCATTATGTCATTTTTGACGGTTTAAGTATGATAACGATAACGTGAAATGTCCACAAATGTGGCCCATTCGGAACAAACTGCATGTTTTCACCTGATTGTTATGAAATAGCATGATGTATGATTGTGACATCAGCAAGGTCACTGTTGGGTCACGATCTCATGAAACCTCATTGTCAACAGTATATATGTTTGATTGCAATAAATTAAAAATTATAGTCGGTTAGTTTTGGTTTTGGTGCTTGATTCGTTTTTAATGGTCTAAAGAATCATTATTTGTTACAATATTTAATAAGGACATTTAAAGAAAATGATGCCACAATTGCGACATGCAACGTTCATGCACAATATAACGACAATAAGAATGATAATAAATCATACTCTGTAAATAATCCTGCAATCCGAATCACGAGAACGAGACAGGTAAAAAAACGGATTATCTGCATCTGCATTTGCATCTGTCGACAGGTCGATGCGTCGTAGAAAGTCGGATTTTACGTTTACGTAAGGTCAAGTGTATTGATATTCTCAAGGTTGAAGGTCAAAGATTATGTTTGATCACAGACATTATCTCTTTTGCGTCTCTGTTTTGAGCGCAAGTGTTGTCTTGTTGTACAGGATTGAAACGAAATGAACAAGTGTTTCATAATGATGAAGATGATGAAGATGAGAGTTTGTTGTTTGATTGAGTGACAGATAGGAATGAACGGATTTAATCCCCGCTTTCGGACTATAAACTTGTCAGTCGTATTCGCCATGAAGCCCTTGCTGCTCCTTTGTCTCTTCGCTGCCTTCTTTTTCATCTTCACAGGTAGGTAAGATCAATGCTCAAGCTCCATTTAATTTCCATCAATAATAGTCAATAATCGATATAAATCACGCTAATCAATGATTAATTGATTAATGATTCAGCCGGCGCAGCCGTTAAGAAGAAACCAAGTCCGCTTGCACCGTATATGGTCCCGGCCGTCGGTCCACCGCCTTGGGTTCCTTCTGTGAGATTTTCAATTTATGACAATTTTCAATTTTTGATGTTTGCTTTTTTTTAATATTGCAAATGAACCAAATGAGAAAGTCGAACTGTAGTAACTGTATGTAGTATGTGTATGTACCTGTAGTTAATTATTATGATTATGACAATTTTAACAAATTGTAGTTATTGGCTTCGAAAGTAGCAGAAAAGACACCGGACATGGGTCCTTCACCTGGACTTGGTTATTCCATCCCGTTCGGCCCACCAGCTTGGGTCCAATCCGTGAGCCATCTTCCATCATTGACCTTTGACCCTTTACGTATAAAGTACTAATGATAACACTACTGGTTGATGTGTAAACAGATGGCAATTGCGAAAAACGCAGGAGCGGGAGCAGGCGGTGTCGTGATTCCACCATGGTACCCGGCAGCGGTAAGATGACATCCCCGCACATCAATCATCATCATTCATCATTGCGTGCTGAGGTGCTGACATTATTGTGTCTGATCTCTGACCTTTGATTTGTCATATTGTGTAGATGATGACAGCTGGAATGACAGTGTTAGCATCGGATCCTAACCAACAACAGCAGGAACCTGGAATTCTCACAGGACAGTCGTCTCCCAATACCCCGACACCGTACGAAACGCACACGATCAACAACGACGACGGGTTTGACGACACCATTCTTTCCATGAAATAAAATTACGAGGAATGCGAGAGATCATATCAACCTTTGACCTTGACCTTGTTCCATTTCCATTAGTTATAAAAATACACATACTCATTTAATACTTGTCCATCACAATATTAACTGTTATACATTTGACATTGAAATAAAAGGAGATCGCAAGTTTACGTATTACGGTGGTGACTTGATTGAAAAATCGATTGAAAGGTCCGGTCCGAACTGGAATTAGACCTGATGTGTTTAATTAAAACGTAATTAAAGCATCTAATTGACGTGACTTGAGAACTGTGTGGCTGGATTCGCAGCTGCGTTGTTATGTTTGAAGAGTCTGGATTGCACTGGATAAAAGGCTGGAAACCAGCTTTTTGCCACAGCTCCAGGCCTATTCTCCAGGTTATTAATTCGTGTCGTGTCTCATGCATTTTGCAATCAAAGTCGAAAGCAGTATAGTTTGTTGTTGTCGTCGGATATTGATTTCCAATACTTTTCGTTATAAAGGTAAAAAAACCATCTCCTTGTTTCACTCTCCAGGAATGTTCCAGCACAAACTTTTTGTTTGAAATGCCGCAATCCAAAATGCAAAAAAAGTTTGGGGCAATTTGCTCTGTGTCTATCGTGCAGAAAGAATCGATATTTTGATGGTCCGGGTCCGAAGAAAGCAGCCTGGGCCAATTTTGGACTTGTATGTGTGCTCAGCTGGGATTCAATTGACTCTCCCGGGAGTTCCGCACTGGATAACAAAGTTTTGCTGGAGCCTGAGGACTGAGGAGAGAAAAGGAGCTGGAAGTTCATAGCTTTTACCATACATTAACGTTCGTTTGAGTTGTGACTTTGGCTTTTTGGCTTGGCTTGACTCTGTTTCGCTGGAGCAAAAAGGCAAAGGACGCGGCGAATCGATAAAAAATATCACTTTTTTTGAGGTCGCCGGCTCAAGCTCTCAACTGTCAAGCAAACCTCAAACGCTGGAGTGCTGGAGAACTCTGGAGAACGTGCTCATTTCGCCTAAAAGCGGCTTACAAGCACGACGGGACCCGCATAGCCTGCATTATCATCCTGGAAAGGTCACCGTATCAAAGCCAATTGACGTCACCCATCAAAAGGGTTCCAGGTTGGTTGTCCAGACAGATCTTTGGAATCATTTTTTTAAAAAATTGATTCGTTTGTACAGTTTTCATGATTTTTTAAGTTTCAATGGAATTTTCCAAATTTTTTTTTGATAGATGATGAAGATGGAAGGATCTAAAATTAGAATCAGCTCTGCAGACGGGAACACTCCTTCAGATTTGTTAGGTGACACGACTCGTCCTGACCCTGGAATTGACACAGTGTCCATCGTATCAAGCCAAGGATGGACTTGTGAGCTGTTGAGTAGCATTCCAACTAAATACCCAGGTATTCTGCATGCTGAAGTTGACCTAGCCGATGAGCCATTGTTGTTCCTTCGAAGAGGATCCTTTTGTCCAGAATTACAGACTCCAGAGGAGTTCCCTGAGAATGCCAAAGTTCTCAATTGTGTAAGCGTGTTGAAGGCGCTGTGGTCCTTGAGTCTCAAATCCCTCAAAATGGCATATCTGTCCTCAGACAAGGATTCGGATTTCTGCTGGGACACACTGGGACCGCCGGGTTTCACCGGGACGATGTCATCTTTAAACATTGACACGAAACTGCCACCGCCGCTCCTCAAAGTTCTGGAGTGTCATACGTTCGATTCCCTCAATGTCCTTAAGGTCAACTGTGTGCTAAGTGCTCAACTGATTTCCAGGTGTCCTCAGTTGATAGACCTGTCGTGTCATGTCAATGAAGATGTGACCTTCAACTGCTCAAATCTGCATTCATTGAAAATCATGATTAAAAAGTCCACAAAGGATTTGACCCTGGACGGTACTTTGCCAACATTAGAATCCTTCTCTATTGAAGTGCTTGGAAGGGGAACTGACGTTTGTGTCAAACCCGGGATTCTTTCGGGGAATAACTTGCGGGAACTCTCCGTTGACCATCCTCGTGCATGTCAGTTCATCTGCTCTTTGCTTCCAGCTATGACGAACAACCGGAAGGATATCTCAGGTCAAGGGTCACTGAATCTCCCGAATGTGAGACTCAAAGACGGCTCTACGGACGAATCCGAATGGAACTACTTGAGAAAGATGCTTCAAGCTGGATTTCGCTTGGATCCGGCAAGCATCCTGGATTTCCTCAACACCCGGGAGAAATTCGACGAGTTTCAATGTCACTTGGTCAGCACGGACAGTTTGTATCTTGAAGGGTCTTTGCATGCATTTCTTTTTGACAGCCCTGAACCCATCAGCTCCTTTCACAAACTCAAAAGCCTAACCATCATCGACTGTGAGGACATGACCTCGGACACTCTCACAACCATCGTGACCAATCTCACTTGTCTTGAGGAACTAGGCTTGACTAATAGTCATTGTCCAGAATTCGACATCCTCAAATGTCACAGCGAGTCCTTAAAGTGTCTCTCTGTAACGCATTTCCATTGTTTGCTCTTGTATGATCTCAACCTTCCCAAGCTCACAAGTTTGACATTGGACAACTGTGACGGAGAAACTACCGAAAATCACCCGGATAGTCATGACACATACGGGTAACATTTTCACGAGACAAAACTATCTTTTCGTTACCATTACCGTACATTGTCACATGGCATTTCATTTCATTCATTTGACTTATCATTGTCTATGTTTTAGAACACCAGAAAAATTCCGAAACTGTCGGTGCTACGGGAACTTTTGCGAACGGGTACTCCGTGACCTGCTGGACGGATCGACCCAAACTCAACTCCCAGCTCTCAAGTACCTCCAAATGGTGCATAACCCAAATTCTTACGGTGGTCCACCACCTGTCTACGAAGAGCTTCGAATACAAGTTCGGTGCAATAAAGGTCACGTCAACCTGGAAACCCTTAACATGTTCAACTGTGAGCATTTAAAGTCCCTTTGTCTCCGGGACATGCCGTCCCTTAAGGAAATCCACGTCGCAAGTCAAGAAGATGAAGATGTCTGGCTTGAGAATGTGGAAATGAAGTGTTTGCCTCCTGGATGCATTGTCGACATTCAAAATGTCACGAAACAAGCTCGTGAAGCCAAGTCCCTGTCACTTATTCCTAAATGAATTTCTATTTATTAAGTTATTGTTATTGTATTAAATTATTATTTTATTGGTTTGTAAATAAAAACAGAACTTTAGACCAAATTATCGCTAAATTTTTTGAAATTTTATTTTCGTATTTACTTTTCGATTTTGAATGAGTTTCTTAAACTTCAGTTGTTTCATCGAAGCTTTGTGAGTTTGTGACTTGTGACGTGACAAAGTGACAATCGTGATCGTGAGATTGTGACTCGTGACGATTTTATATACATTTGAATTTTAATTTTCAAAGATTTCATAATTTTCTGAAAAAAGGAGAAAAAATCACGTCGCCTGTCAATCGTCGCTTGCTTTTTTCGTTTGGCGCACACAAAGCACAAATTCAAACTTTTGGGATTTCTCTCACCTTGCTTGTTGTGAATGTTGTGAATGTGAAGCAAAAAAACAGAGCAGTTTGCAATGTATGCGCATTTCTACAAGCTCAATTTGTTAATTTGTAATTAGTAAATTAGTATTATTTTTTAATTTAACTCAGGTCGTTGTAGTGTCAGTGTCACTGGTTATCATTGGCTCATTTTGAGTGTGTGCTTCTTGGTTGTTGTCGTCGCGATATCACCCGACTCCGACTGATCATGTGAAATAAATATTTACAAACAAAGCCAAGTTAAGTGACAGTTACTGACGATGGATTCGTTGAAGACGTCGTGGACATGACGAGTTCATATGTCACCTCATTGTTTTAGTATATTAGCTTTAGCTGATTTGAGTTTAATTTCAAAATGGTTCACGAGTCGGAGACGAGCGTGATTAAACCATTATTGCCTTTGGACTTGATTGCTTTTGCAACAAGGAAAAGTGAGCAGGTGAGAGAACAGTTTATTTTATGTTGTTTTTTGGTTTTTGTTTGAGATTTTGAATATTAATTTGAATTTGGTTTTTTTTTAAGAATATGAGTTACATCATATCGGGTCCTTACGGTGAGGTACTGCAAGATTCGTGGCCGCCGCTGTTAGTTCCCCCTCCACCGATAGAAAATGGACAAGGAGAAGTGAATGATGGACACGATGGGACGCAGTGTCATTGTGAAGTTGTCCAGTGTCCGAAAATGGCCCGTGACTTGAGTGTCCTCCCAAAACTTTTGGACCAAGTCGATGGTCAACTCTTGGAACAAGTATTGAGGATGTGGAACTACTTCACTACATATTACCAAGATCTCGAACCTCAAGACAATTGTCGCTGTTTTGATTTTATCATAAGGTAAAGGTTGATAATGTTACGCTATTATTATTATTATGTCATGTTAATCGGGTCAAGGGTCAAAACTTCATTTGGGTTTTGTTTTATTACCAATAGACTGACGTGGAAGATACTGTTGTCTTCAGAAATGACTTTGAACCCAAAGGTCCCAGTGGAAGATGTGGACTGGTTTCGGGCCAACTTGATGTCAATTCGTAATACGCTCGTCCCCAAACTTACAGAACGCAAATTGCTTCGTTCCGTCGACATGGTTAAGATGGTCGCGCGCGTATGTAACCCGTTCACTAGTCAGGAATTCCGAGTATTTGTGGACAATCAGGCGAGTTGTGACGCTGATCTGTGGATTCATTGGGCACGGAAGTTGTGGTCTGCAGAAGGTATTAACAATTTGACACTAACTACGGGGTGTGTGCTTAATTTGTCATTGTAAATAATAATTTCAATTAATTAACTGTACAGGTTGGGTTCTGTTGGAGGAACGAGTCAACCGCTTTCTTCAAGCTGGACTTGTTGAACTGGGTGCTTCATGTCTTCAAGTTTTGGTATATTTTGGTGCACGAGATATCGTTCCCGGACCTGAATCCGAGGTCACAGCGGAGACTCGGATCACTCGCCAACGTCACATATCGCATATTCAACTGCTTCTTGTTCTCATTCATTCCAAGTCTGCTAAGAGAGTGGTAGTTCGTGATCATGTGATGTCGATTGTGTCCTTGGACATCATTGTGTCCGCAATAAAAACATTGTTCGGCGACAGATGTTCGCATTTGAACTGCTGTCATTCGGAAGATGACGGGAAAGGACATCACGTCTGTCATGAGTCTACAAACTCATCAGATGAGCAACCAGTTCACCTTTTGTTTCCACTACAAAAAATCTGGAAGAAAGGGAGATTAGACAGTTTTCCTCGAATTCTGAATGGAGTGCTTATTGCAACCTGTATCCGATATCAGCTTCCGGATAGCGACCTTGTTCGTGATCTCTTCCGTTACTGCTGTAAGACTGTGGGGTCAGTCTGTGTTTCCCAGCCGCGTCTTCCGGTACACTCCACGAAATCAATAACAGAAGAGTTTTTAATCAAATTGACGGAAATGGAACTAAGTCAAATGATCTCATCGCCACTTTATGAAATAGCAGAGGTTCTGCTTGAAGAGTGGAAGTTTGTTGACGATGGCAGTGACATTGACGTATCCCGTAAAGAAGTCTTCCTGAACCTCTTTCTGGCAGTTGTCATTCGTGCCTTGAGTGTCGACACGAATAGGCTCGAGCGGAAGAAATGTGCCAACAACCCTGCGACTCCTCGACATGAACTAGAGGAGCTCGTCAGGCAATTATCTCCAAGGTACGGACGCCTAGCCCAGTTTTTCACCGAAAATAACTTACCTGGCACTGCCAAGCAGTTTCATTTGACGGAGTTCTCTTTGTGTCCATCTGAGTCGGTGTTTGAACTCATCTGTCCCATCGGACCCAAAGTTAGATCAAGATATTCTCGTAGAAAATCAGCTGAAAAGGATGTTAAGTCTCCAGGAAGTCCGGCTGAACCGGTTTCACACAGTATGACCATGGAGCTTGATCGTGTTTTGGCTCTCGACCCTACAAATCCATTGGTGACTTATGACACAACCCTTATTGCGAAAATACTCACGAACAAATTTGCGGACTTTTCGGCGGTATTAGAATCGCCAAGATATAAACCATTCACTGTTCAAGGTCGTGAGTGGGCAACGGAACCTGAGTTTAGAGATCTTTGCTCTAAGTACTTGCAGAACAATGGAGCGTGGCAATTCTCAGCAGATCTGGAATACTTTCCTAAGATTGATGAAACTATCAAACTGAGCAATGATGTTTTTCAAAAGGCACGAGACGAACGTCGACAAATTCGACATCAAGAAAATACACAGAAGAAATCTCTAGACCCGAACTGCGAAATTGAACTGGACACAGACGACGATGCAGATGAAGACTACATTGATGAAGCATTTTTACCTGAAAAGGCTAAGAAACGGTACGTGAGGAGGAAGCCGGGACAAAAACGTGTCATCGTCAAAAGGAAGGGCCGTCCAAGTACAAAGAAACAAGTTCGGGGTCAAGGTCGAGGTCAAGTCCGTAAGGGAATCCTACCCCGAGCCCGGTCTACCATCAAGCCATTTAAACATGAGAACAGAGCGAGGGCTGTAAGAAAGGTCTTGCAAAGAAAAGCTGCTGATGAGGTACTTCACATCAAGCCAAAATTCTTGCGTGGCTCTCAGTTTTTTCAAGAGCTTGGCTTGTACAAGGTCTCTGTCGTCTCCGAAAATTCGGATACTACGGAGGACGCAGATTTATTAAATATCAATGTGCGACCTAACCTGTATTCAATTGGAGATCAAACGTCTGAGCTTGAGACATTCACGAGAATGCGGGTAGGGGTGAAATTATCCGACTTTTCTCAATGTTACGGAGCAAAAACGCTGCCGCCAAGCATCGAAAATGCCCAACCAAAGTTTACTCTTTCCCGTTTCGCCAAATTTTCTTCGAAAGCTAAAATGGTGGTGAGTCCCTCATGTCGTAGGCGCATCGGTCAAGCATTCGCAGACAGCATGAAATACGTCGAAACACATCCACAGGATGTAAAACGGCGACCTCGTCAAATTTATGATCCTCCTCCCACGCAATGGAAAGACGACAAAATTCCAGACTCACTTTTCTGGAAAAAGCTCTTCATGTACGAAGCTTCGAAAGTCAATCCTTTTTTACCTCCTGAATATCAAGTATGGCGCATTTTTGATTCAAGTTACGAGGATGTGCCTGGGGAAAATTCCTGTGACATCTTGTCTAATAGCGTTTGCCCTCATGTCATCCATCCAAGTAGTCCGGCCGTGTCTCCAATGACAATGGCAATGCCTTCTGAACAACTTCCAGGACCAATTGTTCCATTACCTCCTGCATCTCCAATTCTACCTTTCAGCAATATGAAGAAGATTTCTCCTGCTAAGCGAAACACAAGAGTTCGTTCGAAAACCCTGTCGGGTCAATCTAAACCTTTGATTTCTCCAGAACCCGTCGCACTGGTCTCAGCTCATCTAGCCCGCCAAGAAAATAAAAAGCGCAGTTGGGAAAGTCTTGACCCGATTGACCCCCAATTACCTGACAGTGATGTATCTGTGGTGTATCTGAAAAAAAAGAGGAGCGAAGCTACCAAAATCAAAAGAGAGCCTGTAGAAGAAAGCGTGGATTTCAAAAATCAGACTGAGCAGGTTAATTCAGAAATTAAACCTGAGTCATTTGGAGTTCAAAGTTGTGTTCAAAATGTCGTCGTGAAAGAAATGTCTAATTTTAATGTGATGCTAAAGCCATGGGATAGAATTAAGATTGCCGGTCAAAGAAATGAATCTCCAGCGGTCCAAAAGCTGAAACTGAAGAAAATACCGCAGCCCTTTCAACTGGTTCTGGGGAAACCCACAGCAGCCATCATAGAATCAAATATCGCTAAGAAACGCTCTTGCAAACGTAGGAAATCCGTTACACTTGATCTCGCTGTGCAAAATCAGACAGTATGTGAATCAGAAGTAAAGAAACCGAAATTGAGAGATGCAGAAGTGTCATCCGAAGTATCTAAACTTAAAGTCGAAGACGCATGCACAGTTATTGAAATTCCGAAGGTACCTGTTACTGTTACTCAAGAAGACGAACCGAAACCCTTGAGCTCTGACACTGTACAACAAAAGCAGGATGCGGATGCTCCGTCTTCAGTCCACAAATTTTGGTCTCCACCTGGTTCTCCAGACGAGGTCGTCAAAGTGACTGAAGATGTTGAAAGAAAGTTGCAAATTCTGGACAATAATGTGCTCAAAGTATCAGTACGTCGAATAAAAGAGAAGAAAGTTCGAACATCAACACCAAGTGTGGACAATAGCCCAGTTTCAGCATCACCGAAATCCCCACCGGAAAACATCAATGCTAGTTCAGCTCTCCCATCGACAACAAATCCGGAAATCCAGATTCCCTTGGATATGCCACAACTGGTTATTGACCAAGAAGAGCTCTTGGAATTGGACCATTCAGAAGATTACGATTCCATTGTCTCAGAAACTGAAGTAGTTCTGGTGACAAGTGCCTGCGTTCCGCCAAGTGTGGACGGTAGCCCAGTATCAGCATCACTCACCCCACCGGAAAACATCAATGTGACGCCTGGTCCAGCTAACCCATCAACAACAAATTCGGAAATCCAGATTCTTCCCTTGGATGTGCCGCTGCCACAGCTTATTGCTGACCAAGAACTCTTGGAATTGGACCATTTCGACGATGACGTGTACATTGTCTCAGAAGCTGAACCTTCAACGACAAATTCCAGCGTCATTCAATCTCCCCCAACCGCAACCCATGAAGACCAACTGAACATACAAGAGCCTATTAACAAAATCGATAACATCAAAGATTGTTCCGTTCCTTTGGTTTCTTTAGACAGTCACTATCATTGTCACGCGTCAGCCAAGCGCTACTATAGGGAGTATTTAGCTCGTCAAAGGAAGACAGAAAACAAAACTGTCTCCAACTGTTCAGGACGCGTCAATTCTCCAGGATTATTGGGTGACAATGGCAAATCAGTTATTGAAGTTGTCGCTTCCGCGTTGATGCGTCCCATTGTTGTCCCTGGTGGAAGTAACGGGAACAGCACACGGGTGAATCAAGCCAGTGGTGGTCTCAACGTACTGGGAGGAGAATCTTTGCATTTACATGTTAACGAAGATGAAATCTCTGAAGAGCAGTTTAAGAATTCCTTTGAATCAGACAACGGTAATTTCGTAGTTCTTTAGATTTTTGTGAGTTTCCTAATATTAAATTGATAAAATAAATGTTGAGTCAAAAAATTATTGAATTTCAGGTTTAGAAGTCAAGGATCCCTTGATGGACTGAGTCGTTCGTGGTCATGACAGTCATGAATCTTTGTACCAGAAGATAGATGTGCCTGAGTTTCTACTTAAATTCATCTTCATTCCTTCACACAAATGCTCCAGGCTCCAGTGTTGCTGAACAAGAGACAAGGCAGGAAATTAGATTCCATACGAAACCCATTTATACTTAGCCATTACGTAAAAAAATGAAGCGATGAGTAGGAAATGATAATGCATTTGTAAGATTTTGTTTAACTTAAAGCCGCAATGTGTTCAAACAATTCATTATGTCGTGTTTTCAATAAAGGTACTTTGTGTTGAGTGATAATTTTGAAACGAATGGTCAGGAAAAGGTCAAAAAGGTCAGACCGTTATTTATTCAAGTAAGTCAGAGTCATGAGAGTCGCTATCACCATCATCCGTTCCGTTCTGCGTTTTCTGGCTGTCCACTTCCTTGCATCCTTTGTTAGATAACGTTCTTCCGAATTTCCGGGACTGGACAGGACACTGGACAAAGATGTTGCTCCTTTGCTCATGTCATGCAATGAGATGTGATAAAGCTGAATATTGTGGATCGCGTTCACATCCTGCCTTGTGTTCTCCGAAACCTTGGGTCTCGGTCCGTTATCTCCGTCCCTTTTTTTGTCCCTTTTCTTGGAATGTGTCGTTGTGTGTATTCAACTCATCAGCATCAATTCACAGATTCTGGACATTGTGGAGACAAGAGGCTGAGAGAGAGAAAGAGAGACTGTAGCAGTATCCAGCATCCAAGGCTCATGGCTGGAGCTTGAGAGTTGACTCATTTCTTCAAACAATGGACCAAGACCAGTCCAAATAATGTGAGCCCATGAAGACTAGTTGACAAATAAACTGACACATACGTTAAGAAATGGTGCCCGTGTCGCCATCATCGTCATCGTCACTCCATATTCGTGCCGGGTCACCAAAGCTCGTTCTAATTAGTCTCATCTTGTCATGTGTCATTCCGGCATTTGGTTCCCCCGCACAATCACAATCACCTCAGAACCACGAGCTGGAACAGCGTCACCTCCTTCCGACACCGGAAGATGACGAACCACTTCCACTTGTTCCACCCGAGGTCAAATCAGCATCCGCCCTCCAAACTGACACATTAGTGAGAAAAACGAGATCCTATGAAATCCCGCCTCCGCTTCCACCGCTCGAGTCCCTTCTGGAGCTTGAGCTCAAAGACCTTCACAGATTATCCAAAGGCAGTGGTGAGACTGAAGACGACGAAACTACCCGCAGAAGACACAAACGCTTTCACCAAAGTCCCTTTGCCAAGAGTCGAGGGATTGGAAGGGCCAGGGAGTCGCATGGACAATATGGACATCATGATTCGTCCGCCATCACCAACCTGGATTTGGAAGGCAGCTCGATCACCGGAGATGCGGGCCCTTGGGGAGAATGGTCCGAAATGTCCGAATGTTCCCGACCCTGCGGGGGTGGGGTTATGACCCAAGAGCGAGCTTGTGCCGGGTCACCTTCGGGTGAGTCGTTTGGGACACTTTGCACCGGACCCTGGAAAAGATACATTTCATGCAATGTCCAAGATTGCATCACATCGGATGGGGCAACGCTGGACTATCGTCAGGAACAGTGCTCAGCTTTTGACACCGTTCCATTTGAAGGAAGATATTACAAGTAAGGATAATAAGTAATAATCAACATCAGTTAAGGTGTTACGGATTCGTGAATTTCACATGGTATTGGTATGCCACGACGGCCACGAGACACGAGAGCCACGACGTTACATTTTACATTACATTACATCATTACATGACATTATTGCATAACATGATGTTGACAGGTGGATTCCATACACAAAAGCACCCAACAAGTGCGAATTGAACTGTATGCCTCAAGGAGAACGTTTCTACTACCGTCACAAGAGACAAGTCATCGATGGGACACCGTGCTCTGACAGTGAAGGCAGTCACGTCTGCGTTGATGGACATTGTCATCCCATTGGGTGTGACAGACGTCTAGGGTCTTCTGCGACTGAGGACAAGTGTCGACATTGCGGTGGCGACGGCTCCGACTGCAACACCGTAGTCGGTGAATTCACCCAGAACAACCTCCAAGTAGGGTACAATGACATTCTTCTGATTCCAGCCGGAGCGACGAACATCCTCATCCGGGAAACGAAAGCATCTAACAATTACTTAGGTTTGCACTATATTTTTTTTAGATCCCTTTGATTCGTGACGTGCTGATGATCACAAAGTGACTAACTAATAACTAAACATCAATGATCATGTTTGACAGCAATAAGGAACGTTAGCGGGCATTACTACCTTAACGGGAACTGGAGAATTGACTTTCCCCGGGAGATTGCAGTCGGCGGGACAATTTTCCACTACGAGCGGAAGCCACACTCATTTTTTGCACCGGAGAGTCTCAAAGCCCTGGGTCCCTTGCAAGAACCGATTTATATAGTTGTCCTGTACCAGGAATCCAATCCCGGGATCAACTACGAGTACAGTATCACAAAAGGTCTTGTAATCGTGGACACATCGCACGAGTACAATTGGATCACCGGGAATTGGAACCAATGTGACAACCCTTGTGGAGGAGGTCACCAAATGCGCTCTGTCTATTGCGCCAATACTGCAACCTATGAACCCGTGAGTGATGACCTCTGCTCAGCGTACAATCGTCCGAATGACCACCAGTTCTGTAATCATATACCGTGTCCCATTCGTTGGCATGTTGGAGAATGGGACGCTTGTCCAGGCGGTCCTTGCAGTCCTCCCAGTGAGAACAACAATGGACAAACACAGGAAGTGAGTGCTTCCGGAGCACCAATGCAATTTCGTTTAGTCTTCTGTCAACAAACGGTTCAAGGGGTTGCTGCTGTTATCAATGAGTCCAGGTGTCTGGAAGAAGTAGGACCGATGCCCATTCGATCCAGGGAATGTGAGCGCACCGAAAAACTGGACCATGAGACTTGTCCTGAATGGTGGATTGGAGATTGGATGAATGTACGTTAATTTTTCGGACTCATCGTATTAAAATCAGTAATTTGATTCATTAATTAGCATAATTTGATTGATTTGAACAGTGCACAAGTTTGTGTGGTCACGGATGGGCAAGTCGAGAAGTGGTCTGCTACAAGAAAGACTTGAAGGCGAACCGGACCATCGTCCTTCATGATTCAGAATGCCATGGGACGAAGCCATTGGCTAACAAGCCTTGTTTCCTCCGTCCTTGTGAAGGAGTCGACTGGATTGTTGGTCCATGGACTGGGGCAAGTCATGCCGTATCATGTCATGTCAAATGTCACTTTTGTCAATAAAGTCATTGTCATTTTGCTATGTTTTATTTCAGTGCACATTGGCTATCACCACAAGTCCACCAGTCACGTCAACAACGACGATGGCCACCACGACCCCATTCATAATGTCAACAACTATGAAAATGTGTCCGACACTGAAAAGCCATCCAATTATTGGAACTGACCCAGACGTCCTTCCGATGATGATGATTACTACTACTCCCGGAAGCACCGGGACAATGGACGATACGACAATGTCATCGTCAGACGCTTCAATGTCTCCTGAAGGAACGACAGGTACAACGGAATCTGGGACTACTGAAAGCATTTATCAAGAGACCCGGGCTGTGCTCTGTGCAACTTCCAGGGGTCAAGTGTACGAACAATCGTATTGTCAAGCAAATCGGCGTCCAAAATTGAAACAGTCATGTGACGGGTCGAGTGTCAAAATGACGACAACTCCAAGTGCCCCTGCTGCCTCATCAGGTCAAGATGATCTGTCCATGGGAACTACAGGTACGTCCGGAATGTCAATGTCAACTGCGGCGCCTGGAAGTAGTGAAGGGACAACCGGAGCATCGACTTCCTCTTGGTTCTCTTCCTCCTTTTGGGCATCCTGGAGCACATCCCAATCAACTGAAGGTCAAAGTTCAATGATGATGAGTTCTACAGGAATGTCATCGTCAGATGGTATGTCAATGTCCACTGGTATGTCCATGATGACATCGGATCCCACATCGTCAACCGTGGTAGAAACATCCACATCCACATCAACAACACCAGAACCAGAACCAAAGAAAGACCCGAACCGAGACGACGACGGGAACTGCTTCCTCTACAGCTGGGTCGCCTTGGAATGGAATGCTTGCGTGTATGTTGGACCTGACCCTTGCTTGGAGTATTCTGACCCTACGGAAGGAGAGCGTACCCGCCCTGTTTTCTGCGGGGGAATCAACGAAGAAGGGTTTATTCAAAAAGTGGACGAATCCAAGTGCAGCAAAGACAGGAAGTACAAAGACAAAGAATTGTGTCGTCTGCTTGTCGAAATTGACAGGTCAACGTGCCCAACTCCAGAACCCGTAACTGCTCCCCCGACTGTTCCAATGGAATGGATGACGGAAGCTCCAATTGTTCTCGAACCTGGAGACTGGTTTGTCGGACCTTGGAGCAACGTAAGTACCTTAACTCAAACTATTGTGACACTTTGACATTTGACCTACGACCTTTTAACATTTTTGTGTGTTGCAGTGCTCTAAGACATGCGGCGGCGGATCCCGAACTCGAACCGTGCTTTGCATGGTGGGCAACGAAACAGTGGACGTGAGTCGATGCTCCCAAGATGACATCAAGTTTGCGTCCGAGGACTGCTCTACTCAAGCTTGTCCCAAAGGTTTACAT
>JABASF010001025.1:0-27626 GCA_019776145.1 Harlomillsia oculata
CAGAATCTTTAAAAGATTTGCATTTTTCAACCAAATCCGACGTTTGGGCTTTTGGAGTCACATTATGGGAAACTTTCTCCTTGTCTGAAGTGCCGTTCCCTGGATTGGTCTGGACAAAGGATTTTATCCAGAAAATTGAAGAAGGACTCCGAATGAAATGTCCAAAATACAGTAGTGCAAAAATGTGAGTTCATAAAACTACAAAACCCATGAAAATTGCAAAATGCCAGACCGCATTGACCTTTCATTCACATCTCATTACTTCCAGGTACACTTTGATGCTCAAATGCTGGGAAACTAATTTGGAAAATCGTCCAGATTTCTCCGAATTGGTCAAACAATTGACAGAGTACAGGAAACTCATTTTCCCCAGTTTTCGACGCAAGACAAATATTGAAACTTCTCCAGTTGAAGAGTCACCTACGGATTATTACAATTTATTTGGGCATAATGCACGTGCTAAACCAAATGTGTACAAAGTGTAAATTTAAAGTTACTTAACCCAAAAAGGGTTAGTCAATTTAAGGTTATTTTATTTATTAAAGAACAATAAATTAAAATTAAAATGCATAAAATGCATGTGCGTTTGGTTGAGATGTTCCACACATACTTTTCCGCCGTTTAATAAAAAAAAGTTGCCTTTGGGATTGCGTACGCAACACTTTTTTTGTGTCCATTCACTCTCAAAGAGTGAGAGGAGCGACAAGGAACACGAATCCACTCTCTAAATTCAAAACAGCAGTTCAGTAATCAGCTGAAAAGTTAGTGTTTTTGTTAAGTGTTTAATATTTGCTCATCTCATCAGTATTTTCAAAAAACGTCAACTGTTTTTATTAGGTAAGTTAAAAAAAATGCGTATTTTATTTCGTTTTCCTTGTTCGTGTTGAATGTGTGTCGTGTGTCACTCGTGTGTTAAAATTGCTTCCTTTCACAGCAGAAATTAGGACAAAATTAGCATGTCACAAAATTCAACCTTGTGACCGACCTTGTGTGACCGATTCCTTTGGTTAATGTCGATCATTGGTGACAAAATCCTTTATCGTTCAAAACGTGATTCCTAATTGTAATAATTGTAGTGGAAGTGGTATTATTATACGAGTGATTGTGATTATAGACTGGGGTTTGAATGGGTCAGGTTTATAATAGAGTATTACGAAGTTCCGACCTTATATTTACAGGTGACAAAAGCTCATTCGACTTTAATTGTATGATCAATGGTCATGGTCACGACAGGTTTTTGGTCACACATTCCTCGTATTCGTATACTGTCGTAAAACTCGGAACGCGAACGGAACCTCGTCGAAAAATCTTTTGCATAATTTGGTAGTTTCCCTTTCCCTTTCAAAATCGTTTTGCAAAGTTGAGCAGGAAAGTTTCACTTTCAATTTGCATTCATGTCAATAATGACAATGCTTCAAATGACGATGTTGAGTGTACGTGCACAGTGCAATTATTATTATGTTTGTAGAGAGCATTGTTAAGATTTTATTATCCGCGTCACTGTACATAATGTGTAGAAAGGAAAAGTATGCTGCTGACTCGTCGTTTTAAACAAAAGTTTTTGAAAGTTGAAGTGTTTATCTGGTATTTTGAAGTTACAGTGTCGTAACTTGCAATTTCACATATAAATTAGCATTAATTCGATCCAGACTTGAGATCAATTTTAACACGTGTTCAACCCGGCTTGATCCGGTCAATTGAATGTGATTGATTGTTAATCCCCGTCTTGTTTTCATCGACTAATAAATAATAAAACATCTCTTATTTGTTTTGCAGTTGTGCACGTGTCAACAAACGATTTTTCCAGATATCGTTGCATTCTACAATTGAACCCTATGGTTCCTCATCGTCATCGTACACCAATAACCTGACAATCAGATGAGAAACAGATGGCCTGCGTCATGAGAAAAAAGAATATACTTCAATCCGAAAGTAGTATTACGGATTACCGATGAATTAACCTGTCTACGTATTCCACGCACGGTATTATAATACTACGCTGCTGTACCTGAACTTGTGACAGACACGAACAGACGTGCGCTATACAACTACGAACCGATCAGTAATTAATTCATTAATACTCAGGATCGACTTGACTTGCCAGTATTACTTGGCGTATTAAACAAAAGGATATACAACTCCAGACTAACAGCTGCAGCTAGCAGCTATACACCTTCAAAGTATATTTGTCGTATTCTACGAAGTACTGTCTTTAACGAGAAGAAGAGGTTTAAGAAGTTAAGACAAATAAACTCTAATGCACGGTTTCCTGTGAGAGAAGGTCACATGTGCACGATAGCATGCAAGTATTTTGAGAAGCAATCGTCCTCCTTTTCTCATGTTTATAAGGTGCTGAAATAAGTTTAAAGGTGAATGCTATCACGCGAAAAAAAATCTCAACAACAAACCATCAAACCGTAGCCTTCATCAGATTCAGATTAGAGACGAGCAGCACTGGTTGTGTTTTAAGTCTCAGTGTATCAACAACTCTCACGCTTCATGGGCAGAATCATGACGAGCAAGTCCCAAACAAACGTTTGGATGTAATTGTAATCGAAGTTTTATTATTTAGTGTTCTTTCAAAGTTGAAGTCTCTCTTTTGCTGGATCAAATGAACTAAAGTTTAAAGGAGTTGTTTGTAAAGTCTCAACTTTTTATCACTCAACCCGTTCGCGTGTAACTAAATTGCTCGTTAAGAAGAGACACTGCTACTTAAACTACACAAGCTATATAAGAAAGGTAAATGCTATTATTTTTATTAAAAGCCGTTTTTGGAATGAATATTGTAATAATACACTTCCCATGTGGTTTTTAAGATTCATTCACTAAGACAATGGAATGTAATGAATTTTTAGGGTCTTGGGGCGTCTTCCATGCTACAACTTATCGCAGTAGTAAATCTGAGAAGGATTTTTGTTCAACCTTTACCGTCGGTGTAAGTGATTACGCCTTCTTGAGAGCACAAACAAGTTGGTATAATGCGCAAGGTGCCGTGAAGAAACCGCACAATGATCTCACTCAACAGGCAGACGTCAAGAGAGCTAATTTAATTGCGGAAGTGGAACATCTTGCCAATTGCAATTGCTTATTGTAAAGTATTACAACGGATCAGTATCAGTACAGTATTCAGTTACAACGAAGAGGGTACTAGCCATGGGTCGTATTTTTTCCTAGCTTTTACTATACATCTTAATTCTACGCAACAAGAAGATTTTTTGAGAAGCTCTCAAGCCACCACTGTCCTTAATGCGGGTTGATTCGTTGATTTCTATCACATTTAGTAATCTCTCCTGTGAAGCTATACTAATAGCAACTGTCTTCCTTCAAATTGCTGATCCTGGCAATCAACGTGGTGTCGAAGTCTACTAACCAATCAGAAGATTACGATATTTGACCGCTGGCTGCTATACTGTGTTGTGGCTGTGGTGCAACCGGCTTACTAATCTTTGTCCTGTTAGAGAGGAAGTGGTCTCAAAAAAGTTGCAACATCGACCCGTGTACTATTGCAACACTACATTCAATTTGAGTTTCAAATGAAGACGCAACGACTCTTCCAAGTTTACTGACTCGTGAAAGTTTTTGCTTTTGCTGTGCAAAATGCCCCGTTTGCAACGTCAATTTGCAAATCAGATATCTGACAATCTGAGGCAGTCGATCTTTCGAACTCTAAGAACACAACAGGATTTTTCATCTTGAGACTGCTTCAGAATATTTTCGATCGTCCTGGAGTAAACAACGACTTTTGCTAAACTGCTAAAACTATGCAGTTGGTTTATAGTAAATATTCAGACTTTTGAGTGATTGATCAACAGCCAGTTGAGTCCGTGAACGGATCCATATGATCGACTTGACTCGCTTAGTGATAGTGATTATTACTACATCAACATCAAATATATAGTGAGAATCTAGTCAGGCATTCACTTTCTGTGATTAACCTGGGAAAGAATACGACCAAGAAGAAAATGTCAAACGGATGTTTGGGGTCATAAAAATGATGACGATTGCTTCACAAGGAATAATCTAAATCGCGAGATAACAAAAGGCATCGGTAAGAGTTGTTTATTCCATTTATCAGTCATATATTTTACTTATCAAGTGAATGACTAAACGAGAAGGACTTCATGTTTGATGATGATTATTCATGATTTTGAATTGTGTTTTTGTTTTTTTCCTTGTAGATGCTTGCGTCATTCACATAGTCGACGCGAAGTAGTCAACATGCGATTTCTGTACAAAACGTTGGCGATCCTTCTAATTCTGTTCATTTCTATTCAATACTTCTATTTTTACCCGTTGAACCTCAACACGTTTCGAACGTCGGAACAGAGTACAATCAATAGTCGATTAGTGAACCATATAGAGTCATTATTTTATTTCAAAACTAACAAACATTCCGATTCCGGTTCTTCTGCAGCTGCTTTCTCCAGTGAAATCCCGGATGGATACCCACCTCCAGAAGAATACCAGTTAATTCAACCAAAAAGCAAAGTGAACCCAAGAAATACAAATTCATCTGAGGTGGACGTTGTTGCAATTTCGATGCACGGACTCAATGCGACGGGATCAAAAATTCTTCTCAATCCAAACAGTTCCAATTATATGAATGAAACCCTACCGTTGTGTCCCATGCCGCCACCGACGTTGATGGGATACCTTAAAGTGAAACTACAAGCACCGACTCTTAAGCAAATAGCTTTATTGCATCCTGATCTTCCGTTAGGTGGACATTATCGACCTCCGACGTGTCGTTCGCGAGATCGTGTGGCCATTATCGTTCCTTTTCGGGATCGTGAGGAACACTTAGCGTCTTTTCCTGTACAATCTTCATCCGTTGCTTAAACGTCAGATGCTAGAATATAATATTTTCGTAATCGAGCAAGGAGGAGCGTCGAAAAACGATCCTTTCAATCGTGCTATGCTATTCAACGTGGGTTTCATGGAAGCTAACAAACGTGCTACATGGGACTGCTTTATCTTCCATGACGTGGACCTCCTTCCGGAGAATGACCACAATCTATACANCGTGAGGAACACTTACGTCTTTTCCTGTACAATCTTCATCCGTTGCTTAAACGTCAGATGCTGGAATATAATATTTTTGTAATCGAGCAAGGCGGAGCGTCGAAAAACGATCCTTTCAATCGTGCTATGCTATTCAACGTGGGTTTCATGGAAGCTAACAAACGGGCTACATGGGACTGCTTTATCTTCCATGACGTGGACCTCCTTCCGGAGAATGACCACAACCTATACAACTGTCCGGAACAGCCAAGACACATGTCCGTGGCTGTGGACATAATGAAATTATGAGTTACCATACAAAACTATATTCGGTGGAGTATCCGCTTTACGAAAGGAACATTTCGCACTGGTCAACGGGTTTAGCAACATGTTTTGGGGATGGGGAGGCGAAGATGACGACATGGCCAATCGCATAGCTTACAGAGGACTGCACGTCTCTCGACCGTCTCCCAACGTGGCTCGCTACAAAATGCTCAAACACCGACAGCAAAAGATGAATACAAACCGTTTCAAGATCCTTCACAAAGGGAAACAAAGATTTAAATCCGACGGTTTGAACAATTTGAACTACACTGTAGAACAAATTGTACTTGAGAAGCTTTATACTCTTGTCAGAGTTCAATTAATTCCTGTCGTGTCGTGATGTCCGCTGTAACCTCCCATTTAACCACCGCAGACGTAGTCTTAATTAATTCAGATCGAATTGTTATAATTACTAGTATTTTGATGCTGTATTTTCAAAATGTGCACTTTAATAAAAAAAATTGTAACCTGGATTTCATTGTGTCCATGAACTGCCCCAACTATTGACTCCAGACCCTTGGTTCCTTCTGAAGTTGCTTTGTTGAATGTCATTTCGAATTGGCTTATAGCATTATAGCATTATAGCATCATTATAGTACAATTAATAGGTAATTCATAGTTGTTATAATAGTGTATTAGACAAATTAGACTGTTATGAAGCGCATTTTAAAACCGCATTTTATCAATATTCATGAAATCACAGCCTGAAGCATGAAGGAAACAAAGCAATGAAAAACCTCAATTCTCTGACCATCAGATTGACATTGCATAGCATCCTTATGGTTTTGTATTCATGTTTTCCTTTTCCTTCTGTTGTCACTTGTCACAATTCTACTTTTAATACTGGCAAACTGGAATTTATAAAGGCCAGCTAATCCTTATGGTTTTGTATTCATGTTTTCCTTTTCCTTCTGTTGTCACTTGTCACAGTTCGACTTTTAATACTGGCAAACTGGAATTTATAAAGGCCAGCTTCATTAGTTTGCTGATAATATTGATAAACTTGAAACCAACGGCACTGGATAATTATAAGAGATTCATCATGATTTGGAATACGATAAAGCAAAGCTGGAAAAACTGTCACCCTTGCTGTGGATTCTTTCTACAAGGTGGAATAAAAATCATAGCAATAATCAGCATCGTAAGAGAATTTAATCAAACCGAATAACTTATAAACAAATTATCGAAAATTTAAGTTATCTGCATCTTTAAGTTATGAACATTTTTAAATGCTCTTCGTCGCCATTTAAATAGGTACATAGCATTTTTCTTCAAATTGTGACCATTATCGGGGTTATATCTTTGTACCCGGAATTGAACATGGAATGTGACCGGAAGAAGTTTTGGAGTATGTTTTTTAACAAGTTACTATTTCTGAAATCATTAAATGGCATGCCTAGCCTTCATTTAGCATTTTGCGACTGTAATTAAAGCTCCCATAATCGGAGCATCTGTATCTGTATTCGTGATTCGAGGAGCGTCTATCGTTCTGTCCATTGTATTGTACCTAGGGGCAGTGCGAGTAAGTTCAGCTTAGTTAACAATACTTAAGTGAAATGGTAATAATTGGATGAAATTACAATGATAAATGGTAATGGATGATTGGGTTTACAGCGAAACATTCTCCTATGCAAAATCTTTATTTTCGGAACAATTCCTGTATACATTTTGGCCACGTTTAACATCCTGTACTACGTCAGTACAAACAAACCACCATTGCCGCATTACGCTGTTTGGATGCTGGAAGTTTTGTTCAAACCGTACGCCTGGTTTGTCGTTTGGAGATTCATTGAAGAAGTCAAAAGTTTCGGTGGACTGAACCAAGCTTTCGGTTTGCTGAAGGATGCAGACTTGGAAGAATTCTTTCAAGGGGCGAAAGAGGATAGTTTCATGGGGTCAGATGGCAAGTCTGATGAGAATCAAGATGACACGTATGAGAATGTTGGGAAAAGAAGGGGATTCAATCTGAATTTTGAAATTACACTGGATCAATTGCGGATTGGTGAGCCCGGCTCCAGAGTACAAATATCCAGATTACGAAATCGGTTCTGATTTTTAGAATGTGTTTAATTGGTAATGTAGATAAAGTGGCGCTTGGGAGAGGGGCATTCGGAGAAGTGTTTCGTGGTCATTTTAACGCGACTACGGTGGCGGTTAAAACAACAAAACCATTTGCCAATTTGACATACTTCAAAACGCTTTTAAGCGAAGTCAAAGTCATGAGCTACATTGGAAGTCATAAGAATGTTCTTGAGTTTGTTGGAGTTTGCACAGCGAATATTAAACAACGTAAACCACTAAACCTAAACCATTAATAAAATATCAAAAACAAACCGTTTGAAAATGACCGAAAATGACAACGATCCACCTTAGCAAATTATACGATTCTGACTGTGTTTGACAATTTAGGAAAGTTGTACATTGTCGTTGAATTCTGTCCTTATGGAAGTTTGTTCGACTACTTGAGAACTCACCGAAGTTTCTTTGTAAATCATTTGAATGATGAAAGTGACGAGTTCTCGGAAACTCCAGTCGGGTATATCGTATTAAGCACAAGAGTCATCGCACTTTTGTCTTTTTCAAAATCGTTACTGAGCACCTTACCAACCCAAAACAACGTCTTTGCAATAATTACAAGATGAAAAGATGGCCAATTAAAATTAATTGTTTTTCCGCTCTTCTTTTCAGCATGATGTACTACAACGTGAGAGTGATTGACTTGGTTTCCACTCCAGAACTTTTGAGATGGTGTGCTGATATTGCAAGCGGCATGGAGTACTTGGCAGGGAAAAAGGTTTTTTATTTGAAGATTTTGCATACATCATATCACAATTAGTGTAAACGAATACGAAATAACGAGCTCATATTCCACACATTAATGAATGGTTCATCGCACTTTTAGATCGTTCATGGAGACTTGGCCGCGAGGAACGTTTTGCTTTCCTCACAAAAGACTGCCAAGATTACCGATTTTGGACTTTCACGCAAGTTGTATGAAAATCCCATGTACATGAAGAAACAAAATGTAAAATTGATATCCAGATCCGACGTCCACAAAATCCACCTTTATTTAGAGAATAAAAATGTATTCATATATTAATTCACAGCAACCCCTTCCATGGCGTTGGCTCGCACCAGAATCTTTGAAAGATTTGCATTTTTCAACCAAATCCGACGTTTGGGCTTTTGGAGTCACATTATGGGAAACTTTCTCCTTGTCTGAAGTGCCTTTCCCTGGATTGGTCTGGACAAAGGATTTTATCCAGAAAATTGAAGATGGACTCCGAATGAAATGTCCAAAATACTGTAGTGCAAAAATGTGAGCAACTATATATAAAACCCATGAAAGTTGCAAAATTCCAGCATGACCGCATTGACCTTTCATTCTCATCTCATTACTTCCAGGTACACTTTGATGGTAAAATGCTGGGAAACTAATTTGGAAAATCGTCCAGATTTCTCCGAATTGGTCAAACAATTGACAGAGTACAGGAAACGCATTTTCCCCAGTTTTCGACGCAAGACAAATACTGCCACTTCTCCAGTTGAAGAGTCACCAACGGATTATTACAATTTATTTGGGCAGAATGCACGTGCTAAACCAAATGTGTACAAAGTGTAAATTTAAAGTTACTTAACCCAAAAAGTTTAAAGAACAATAAATTAAAATTAAAATACATAAAACGCATATATGCGCGTCTGGTTGAGATGTTCCACACATACTTTACACAACAAGGGCAAACTCTTCACATCTATACCTTTAATTTACACACCAATGAAATCGAGACACCAGTACTATAAAATCAATCTAATCATTATACGAAAATACCTCTAATACACTGTACTTGTACTGTAACTAAACTCGTATTAATTTAAATTATGATATCATTCGACTGTTAATGAATTGTTAAGTAGAGCGATGCATTACATTACACAACAAATTAAGGGTTCACCATTAGCCTTTTGATACATTTGATAGTCAATTTGAAAATCAACTGCCTGAACCTTTGTTAACACCATATACTTCCGTACATGTACTACCCGAAAATGTATTGTTGGAATTAAAAGAAAACGAGTATTTTAAAAGTCCTAAAAGAGAGTGTCATTGATATTATTGCCACTTATATTTATAGTTGTAGGTTTTAGGCATTGAGAAAACAAATTCTAGTGCAGGGAGCTTCTTTAACATTTATTAGGTACTTTAGTATAGATTGTATAGATATTCATTTTCAAAATAATAGGTGTAAGATTAAGATACTGTGGCAAATGACGAAGATACGTCAAACATACAAAACCTTGAGGTTGACGCGTATTCTTCGTACTGCTGTCTCACCTTAATGCTTTCGAATGAAAACTCAAGAAACAGTAAGATAAGGTTTATTGAACTAGCAAAGCTCGGGCGAAGGAAATTAAGTTTTGTCATTTTATTTTAAGTTCAGTTTTGAGGTGAGGAGTTTTCAGTAACATTTATTCGTCAATCCACCAAACAAGGGAAGAAAAGAAAATGCAAGAGGACTACTGTGGATGCATTTTTCGTGCTGATTTGTAAACTCATTCTAATTTAATTGGCAAAATCTTATGCATTCTATTAGTATTGCTATTTGTAATTGAATTAAATTGCAAAAATACAATTTTCAGGATGGTTAATCCCGTTCTAACTGCTGCTGCTGCGATTGTCATTGCCATTGTCATTTTCATTGCTGTGCCGGTAGTGTTGGTCGTTGGAACGTTTCGGTACTTGAAAAATACAAATAAAAAAAATAAACCACTCGATGAACAAAATACGCCACCGACGACAACAATTCCATTGATTCCGAAAGCGCCACGGACGACAACAATTCTATTGATTCCGAAAGCGCCATCGACGACAACAATTCCATTGATTCCAAAAGCGCGACCGACGATAACAATTCCATTGATTTCGAAAGCGCCATGGACGATAACAATTCGAATGATTCCGAAAGCGCCATCATGGCCACGGACGACAACAATTCCATTGATTCCGAAAGCGCCAAGGCCACAGACGACAACAATTCCATCGATTCCGAAAGCGCCACCAACGGCGTCAACATCAGGGTTTCCTCAGTCCGTTCGTCGTCGCCGGTTGTCAGAAAGTGTACTTCGTTCTTCTTCTTGTGAAGTCTGTTGCCGTACATTTTCTGAATTGAAAAGTTTGATACCATGATACCAACAGTTGACGTTCACGCTACCCCCTGTGGTCATATTTACTGCATAGAATGCCTTTCAAAAAATATTCGCCAAAGTGGAAGATGTCCATTGTGCCGTCGTTTTGTTAAGCACAGCAACGAGACGCTTCGCCTTTGACCTTTATCTGTTATGTAAAAGCAATAATTTGTTGTTCTCTAAAACAATGCACACACTATTTCTTATTTCCTGTCAAAACAACACATTTATTTAATTCTTATCAAAGAAATGTTTTTTTTCGATCGGTTAAATTCCCATGCAATTTATATTTATAATGTCATCTGCCAACTTTAAGAATTATTGTATTGTCCATTAGTTTTTGCCAATATGTTATTGGTTATTAATTTCATTATCATAATTATCTTGAATTATTTAAGCAAGTCGTGTCCTATCGTTTTTCACTTTCATTTAAACACTCCACAGTTGCTGTCAAATAAAGGTACTTCTAATCAAAGTTTTTCCATTGTGTAATTTAAACCGTTTATTGCAATGATAAATCGTGTTTATGATATACTATACTCCTTGCGAAACATACAGTACAAATTCATGGATTAACAAAATACACAGTCCATTATTTTGCATATGGGCATTTGAAGTGTTTGTGCGTATTTGAGTTAGCAGTTGTACGAGTTGTACCTGTTCTTGGATCAATCAACGACAAATCAACACCAGAATTGAAGTTGCTGTACGAGCTACTTCCATCAGAAGGATTGGACCAAAAATTGAAAAACCAACGGGATTCTGCTTTTTCAGGGGCTTTGGATGTTGTCACCGCGTCTTTGAGTGGCACTTCAGCCTTTGTGTCCTCCTGAAGAGTCTCGGGCTTATTTCCCTGGAACCAATCCCAAACACTCCAGCGAGGACGGTTCACTTCGTGATCTTGGGGCATTGTGCTCCGCAGATATTTTGATGTTCGCTGGAACACATTATAGCAAATAGCACAGATTATTATACGATATAATTTTCTGTGTAGGAAACCAAATCAGCAAACGATGTCGTCAGTCATAATTAATTAATAAAACTGAATTACGAATGATGTTTTCCTCAGTCTCTTCAATTCACTTTCATGGAGAGGAGTGAATCCCTGTTGCATGTAAACCAATTGCGAATCTATTTGCTGCTTGATACATCCACAATTGGGGCACCGATTTCCACAAGATGTGCTACCACATTTTTGGCATGTTGTTTCATGTTCATGATCAACTTCATGTAAAGCAGATCGTCCCATAGGAATCGACGTTATGAGTTCAACAGGTTTATTTTTGTAGTAATCCGCAGGTTTCAAAATTACAGGTCCATGGTCAACCTCCTTCACCTTTACTTCTGAAAATGTGAAAGAATAAATCGCACATGAACATATTAGTGGAGTTTATAAACCACACAACAAAGGTAATGAAAGAAATTATAGATGGAAATGATCACCTTGCATTGGACGCTTTGCATCTTCCAGCGTGAGCTGTTCAATACCCATGGAAGGAACGGTTTCCTTATTTTCAAATTCAAAATCTTTTACTTTAAGTGTCGCCGGTTTGTCCTTCCCAACTGTGATTTTATTGTCAGAAGTGCACGTACATGTTCCAAATAGCAGTATGAATGCACACACTAAACCTGACGTGAAAAAATTCATAGTGTATATTGAAAAACTGTAAATTGCTGAATTTATGTCACAAGTAAGCACAGCCGAAGCTTTTTCGGAAATGGGTCGACTGCAGGAGCAAACCTTTTATATAGGTTTACATTTGCCCTGAAACTTCTTTACGCCTTATTACGCACTTCCTTTTCCTTTTTATTGGATAATGGGATTCCGCTGCACTCAAGGGCTCCAGGGCAATTTTTAAGGTCAAGAAAATGGAAAAGTGACCCAAATTCTTTCAATAACGGATCCAAATCCAAATACCTGAGAATATGACCTCTCTTTGTTATTGTGCTATCCATCTTCATGATTTATTCATTGTTTACTGGAAACCCTTAGGCCTTAGCTCCTAGTGATTTCAAAAGTATGGAAAAGGTCCCTTTATTCTATGCCATCGACCTCTGGATGCTTTTACTTACCTGAAATCTAGTTCAGGGACACTGTGTCCTCTTGGACCCTTTATCTTACCACTTCCGTGTTTACATGTAAAAGTAGAAGATCTCGTAGTTCTCATTATTCCCCAGAAGCTTTAGGATTCTTTAAAATACAGTAAGCAAGTTACTGAAATGATAAAGTTAGGTACCAAACCTCAATTAAAAACATGGGATTTCCATAGTTTGCCGTTGTCTTTGGAGGAACCGGCTTAATTGAATATACTATTACTTTTTTCTGGTTTGATAAGGCATACCTGGATTGTATTAAAGTGCATGGTCATTCCAGTTTCATTTTCCTTTCCAGTTTCCAGTTCACCTTCGCATTACAAAGCACGCTCCTTCTTTGCTAAAAAGTCTTCGTTCTCCAGTCTTCCATACAAATTCAAATCCTTTGTTACTACAGACAAGTCATAAAATGAAGCAATTCACAAGGAATTCCGTTTTGTCTGGTTTCTATTGCTCGGGGCAAACTTATGCAAGCAGAGTGTGACGATTGGATTAAGCAAGCCACTTACACTTCTATTCGTGTATCATCTTCACTTGAGGCAACATATGAAAACCGTGATTTTCGAGCAGGTGCAGTGCAAGGTGTAATCTAGCAAGCTATAGAGCCAACGTAATGTATAGCTTGTTGCTTAATAATTTCAATACGTCATTTTCATTGTCACTTTACAAGGACTGACATTTCAAAATTCTTATTATTTCAGAGTGTTAGTTAAAACATTTTGATAAAACATGGCAGTAGAAACCGATCCAAAGAAGATCCACTGTGTATTTCAAGATAAAATGCACGGTGGTTTCCAAAAAGTTTACAAACATTACAGTAAAGAATGTGAATGCGATATGCAATTTTCTGTATTTGAACCGCCGACCACGAGTAGAACTGAAGAGTTGGACGTTATATTCTTTTTGGCCGGGGCAGGATGCAACGAACAGAATTTCATTACCAAGTTTTGTGCTCAGAGGTTTGTTTTGTACATTTAACTTTTATTACGAGTAACATAACAATAGTATTAATAATTAATGAAAGATAGGACGAGGATGATTAAAAATATGCATGTATGTATGTTTAAAGGTACTGCAAAGAACAAAAGATATTGCTTGTTGGTCCTGACACCAGTCCACGTGGTCCAAATGTTCCAGGTGACAATGAGCATTGGCTTCTTGGTAAAAATGCCAGCTGGTACGTGGACGCTACACAAGATCCTTGGAAGAAGAATTACAGGATGTATTCTTACATTTCTAAGGAGCTACCTGAGGTTATTCAAGCAAACTTTAAGGTTAAGGAGAAGTTTGGCATTTGCGGGCATAGGTTTGTTCAATCCATTTTAAATTACGTATATAATATTATGTGATGCCATTAGCCATTGTCCATTTGTAAGTTTGGGCAATACAAACAATAAAAAGGCTCCCTTCAGAATGCATTTTTTACTTTAGCATGGGAGGACATGGGGCAATTGTGTGCGGCCTGAAAAATCCAGAAGTTTTTGAATCCATCTCCGCATTTGCTCCGACGAGTAATCCAAGTGCTGTGGACTCTGTGAAAAATCGAGATGCATGGGAAAGTTATTTAGGGAAAAGCCGATATCTTTGGTCGCACTACGACTCATGCGAACTGATAAAGAAGTACGACGGACCGCACAGAACTATTTTGGTGGATCAAGTAAGCTTTTCTTCAACTTCTTTTATAACATGGTTCAAAATGTACTTTTATGTCTGGTCTCAAAAGATTTTTATTCAATAACGGCATTTACTCCCACAAAAGAGAACGTCAAACTTTTTCTTGTATGTGCAGGGAACTGAAGATGAATTTCTACCAGAATACTTATTCACAAGGAGACTCGGAGATGCCGCAGCCGCAAACCCCAACAAAGACATGTCTATTTCCCTCACACTGAGGATGCATCAAGGATATGGACATTCCCATTTCTTCGTGAATACATTCATTGAAGACCATATTCGTCATCATAAACGATTTCTTAATAATTTCGGATGCTGAATGATAAATGATAAGATAAGAACCGCACAGAACATTACTGGGACCCTGAATGAAATATTAAATGAATTTCAACATTTACACTTCATATTTTTAACGCTCATTCCCAATAAAAACAATAATTTAATGTCTGATGATGATTGTGGAATAACATTGGTATTGCAAAGTAATATATCTTTCCCAGGTTTTTTGTACATTACATACGCTCGCGTATGAGATACATTTATAGTAATGATTATAATCATTGTATACTTAGAATCACTAATTTACTAGTTTCTGCAGATCGTGTTCTATGATACAGTAGCAATAATAAAGTTATATAACTACCTACTGGTTACATTACAAGAAGTCTTTAATATAAAAATGTATTTGTACCCATCCAGACATTGGTTTATATTTAAATTATATACTAAATATTATACAGTATAGTAAGCACAAATATCAATGAAGGTTGAGAAATTACAAATATAGCACCCTCATTAGTAGCACAGCCATAGTACAGCAAAAGCAGAGGTCAAAGTCAAAATGTCACAAACCACTAAACATAACCCCTTTGCAACAACGCTTTTAAACTTTAAAGAACATGAATGTCATAAGTAAATACACGAAAAACTGACGCACAACGACAGCTTTTATAATAATATTGATAAACAATAAGTCACAAAGATCTAAAGCGAATTAACACAAGCACACTATTAAAACCTTTGGATAAGTGAACAAGCTACAGCTAATAATGCCACTATAAGTGCAATCCAAGAAATGACATTGACCAGTCTAGACGTTTTTCGACTATCCCAACCCTTTCCTACTGAAGATCTGATAATGGAGTTCACAACATGATACCCATCTAATCCATAAATAGGCAACATGTTCACAACAGCCAATCCTGCTGACAATCCGGCAACTAACAAGAGCACTGTCTCCACTTCAACTGGTATCTGACTAAAAGCCGCAAATCCAAAGATGCGAGAGAGGAACCAGTCTCGAGGCACAAGCTCTGTTGTTCGGATTCCATTCAGCAAATCAAATACATCTCCAACAAAAAGAACGGATTCCAATCGTTCACTTTGTCTCCTGTGGATTTGCACAGTACGAAACCGAGGGAATTCACGGGCAATCTTTGGAAGGAAGCACTGATATGGATGCTTTTCGACATCGTCCTCAATTTCTGATACGGGCGAACATGAGTACGTTGGTGGATAGCACTTACTTTCATGGAAAGTACCATTTTCATTTTCCAAGTCACTGATGTCCGGTGACATAATTGGTTTGGCTGGTAAGCAGTACGATGAATAGTTGGATTTAATGGAATGTGTATTCGAAGGCTTCGACACTGAGTCAGAAGGTACATATTTCGACATGGAATTCATGTGCAGAAAGCATAAGTGTGTTGGAGATATATCTTTGTCAGGATCACAACAACCTGTTAAAAAATATTATTTTATTACATCACCTTGTTTAAGCGTCTGTATCTCTCTTATATCTAAAACCGTTCGTCTGTATCTCTTATAGTGTACTTACGAATGGAATTATTAGAAAATCTATCAGCTTCTTCCCAATGCAGACAGTAACCGACAGGATCCGATTTCCATACTTCTTCTAAGCAAGTGAGCCAGGAATCCAAGTCATACGCAGGACAGTTCTCAATGCCAATAATAATGTCGCCAAATTGAAGACCACTCGGACCTAATAATAATTCAGAAATCTATTGCTAAACATGACTGCACGCAAAACAATAATTCTTATCGTATCGTGAGAAGATACTATTTTGTGAGAAATATAGCATATCCTTTTTGAATAATTCATTATGCTAGGCTTTATTGAAAGTCAAAACGGCCCACCCGCACTGTGCCAGTATCAAGTATCATTGATAAGAGGAAACTTTAGGAAACATTCAGAATTCAGAGTAAAAACGATATGAAAATAAACTTACCACCAGCACCAGAATTGGCATCAACGTCTGTAACGGCTATTCCACTTCCCAAAGCATGAGTAGGCCAGAACATGAGGGGTAAGAATTTCGGTACAATGAAAAATGTGATAAGGGCCAGATACATATTCATCCAAACTCCAGCTGTCAAAATGTCAAGCTGCTTCCGAATTGGTGCTTCGCTTAATTGAGCAGAATTGAGTTCCACATGAGCCGCAGGGATCAATGGACCGAAAAGCGAAACTCCCATAGATAAAATGGGAATTCGGTGAGATGCGGACGCAATAGCATGACCAAGTTCATGTATAACAACGGACACAAGAATTGCAATAATATAGTATGGTAGATGACTGAAAGGAAGGTTCCATCCTGGTAGAATAGGTTGGATAGCCAAATATGATGAAGATGAAGAAGGAGAACTGGAAGTGTCTTTGGTTAGTATTTCAGCATCCGGGAATGGTGAATGAGGGCGATGAAGCTCGAGAGCATTATCATCTGGCACGCCATCAGGAACATAAGTTGAAGTGGTTTCTATTACGGCAGTAGAAATCTAAGAGATTGATAAGAAAATGAATAACTTCCTCTCGTAAGAGTTAAGAATGACAAGATATGATAACACATTAACAACATTCTGCTAAAAAAACAAAAATATACTTACTATGGAAGGAAATATGGTGATTAATATTGTTCGTAGAAATAGCCAGATAGTGAAGGGAAATCCGACAATGATACAAACGTACGTTCCAATTCGAAACCAAATTCGGAGATATTTTCTGATGCGATACTGACTAAATCCGTTGATGGTGTTATTAAACTTCTTTGTGTCTATTCGTAAAATCCACTGACGTCTCAGGGCGTACACAATACCATGAAAAATCACGGTGAAGCCAAGCAGAGTTTTCCAATCCATGGCACATTCTATTCAATAAGACGTTCCGAGTAGTATTCCATTTAACAAATCAAAGCCGGTAAAAGATCCTGTAAATGTCAAAATAAAGCCCAACTTCACCCTTTACAGAAATGCACAAAATGGATCGTCACACGACCGATTTTAACCTCACACTCACATTGTCCAAGTTTATGACACTATAGTAGTCATAAGAATGTTCATATAACTAACATTACAATAGTGTACATTACAATACAGTATTATACATACTGTTTATGCGTACACAATTAAATTTAAAATAGTCAACAACCCCCTGCCACTGCCAGCTTCTGTGGTACTAAACATAAAAAATTAAAATTTATAAGTTACAAAGGCGCACTCACCATTTTGAAACACGATGCCTCCATTTTAAAATCATGTCGAAATATTCACCATTTGGAAAAATCCATAGTTAAGTATTTCGCAGATTTATTCCTGTTGTTTTTCTGGAATTCTAGAAGAACTCTTCAGCTACTTGCTCCTTTATTTAACAGCAAATGTTGAGCGCTGCAGTCAAGCGAACATGAAATATGAAGTTGAGCAGATTTTCCAACAGTTTCGACTTCAACGAAATTCAATTCTCCTCACAGCTCTAATTTGGTAGGCAGATTTGACTTGGAAATTGCAATTCAACAATGTGACTGTGCTGTGTGGCGAGCAAATGGCATTGGCAGTACTGCGATATTCACCGGTTGCTGAGGATCTGTCATAAAAAAACAAAACCATTCGTCAAACTCAAACACTTCAACGAAGCTGTATATGAAAAGTGTGATGATTATTACAGCACAGGTAGTATTCTTCACAAGTCACAGACTGCTACAAGTATACAATATTATACTTTTAAAAGTTTAAACATCTCAAAGGGAAAAATTCAACTACAAAACTACAATATACTGCACAGACTGAGCTATATATAACTATGCAATGCATCTTTGCAAGCTCAAAGCACATTGATCACTTTCCGACTTTACAGTATTACTTCCATTCAGTTCCAATCTCCCAATTGACAGTAGAAACTGAATGTCCATGTATTGAACTACAACTGTGCGTGTTCCTGTATATGACTTTATATCAACAAAACACTGTCTATCACGACAAAGTCACTGTCCCGTCAATCGTCGAGTCTCCTCGTAAAGTGTGCGGCATTGCATGCTAGTCGAGCCAAGTCGACTGTACATTTTTACTATGTTCTACAACTCTACAATGTAATAATGTAGCATGCATGCCGGTACGAAATCAGTTCAACTTTGGAATCGAATTTTATTCAGTTAAAGCAGTCAATTCAACAGGGCCAATGAGCTAAATCCTTTATAATGCACAGATAAGATAAATACAATCAAGAAAATCGAACGCACATGCCTTCATGCCTTCATGTGCACAACTGCCCTACATTTGCTTAATTATTATTACACAATTCATGCGTTTTACACACACCGCACATGTGTAAAAAAATGATTAAACTTTACTATCAATAACCAACTAAGTTAATCATGTCGAATGCAAACAGCTATTTCACAGTATATTCGATATTCCCCGTCAAAATAAAAAATGCATTTGTGGTAAACACGGCGCATTTATAGGCTATAGCCATTATTCCTGATAATCTCCACAATAAGGATGAAAGTCATGATGAGAGATAAATTGTTTTAAAAAACCAATACTAAATTATGAGCTTTTCTGCAGGAACTTGATCAAAATAAAATAACAAGTACCTGGATGGAAAATTTTGCAAGTTTAAAAACATACCATAACCTCTAAAAAATACTGTTTTTTGGGGGTTCATGGTCAAGACGAAGTCTCAAGGCAAAATACGACGCAGTAGCGCAGGACGAAAAACTGACAAAAATTCACCGAAAACTGGTGGAAAGTAACGACAAAGCACCATTTCTTCGCATAAAAATAACATACAGAGATTCCGATATCATTTCCAATTTTTCAGGAATGAAAAGTCGAAATCAAAATTCTGGTTTTTCTGATTTCCATCTTTATATAATCGAATTCGAATGACTACGCAGGTTACTGGAAAACCTACAGATTACGGATGTCGATGTACACGATATCAAAGCCAGTTCGAAAGTTGCATTATTTATAATAAACGATTAAAAAACAAGTTTCGACAACTTGCACTCACCTGCAGTTGAGAAAGCGGATCAACAATCATCCCAATTTCCCAATACTTTGCAATACGGTAGCCAAATATTATTAAATGGTCCGTCTGGAGAGTCTGGACAAAAAGGGATTTAGTATTCCTCCATGTTTATTCCATCGGACTGCTGGCTCAAATAGATTTGAACCAGGGCAGATTCACAGGAAAAGACTTATGGAACACTGTTTTCACCTTATGATCAAGTTTTCACTTTTCTAAAATGGATGTTCAATATTTTTAAAAAATGTCAGGTGGAGAGGAGGAAAATACGACGCACGACGCACCCAACTGAGCGCACGCAATGCTTGACTGTTCGAAGTCCGCCGCGTACCTCGTTTTTTATGATTTTACGTAATGGGAAGTTGAGCGTGTTTCTCACATTCTCACTTTATCGTTACACGCAAAATGTAAAACGATGAGAAAATAACAGTTTTGGGGAAAAAACTGAGATTTTTTCGAAGGTTTCTGAACAAATTGAGAAATTAAACTTCAATACCGCTGCTTCTTCCTATTATACACTTTTCACGCAAACCAAGCTTAGACCGTTCCAAATACTTTTCGCTCCGACGGACGACTGATTCGGATTCGACGTTTGGAAAGTACTTTGCGAAAATATCTCAATTTTCCTCACTGCAAAATGCAAAACAACAGGAATCAAACGAGCAAAAGCTGGATTCAACCCGAAATGACAATGTTGAATATAGCATTATATTGTATTAAAAAAGATAAAGTAAGAGTATAAGCATAATCTTGTCAAACAATTCCCAAATCGAGATACAGAATTTTAATGCGCTGTATGTTGTATATTGTATGGTTGTATCCGATTGTGACTTGAATTTAGAATTTCGCATTAAAGTGTCATAAAAGCTTTGTCAATCAACTGAATCAACATAAATATATCAGCAAGTATTCAGAACAGAAACAATAACTTTGCCATTAGCTCGAGAAAGAAGCGTTCTTTTGTTCTCCTTCAATGCTTCACTGTTCTTAAATATATTTTGTTTACGTAACGGTTGAATTATGCAAACAGTAATAAAGTGTAAAGCTAAATATTATGTTTGTTGCTTTGTCTCAAATATTTAAATACACTTAATGGAAAATGGGGCGAAGTACGACACAACGCGCTCCGTTAAAAATCCATGTAGGAAAATGAAATTGGAATTGGTACTGGGAAAGAATAATATGAAGACGGATAAACTTTTCGGTTTACATAATGCAATGATATTTTTCATGCTGATTTTGATTTCTTAACTTTTATTGAGAAAGATGCAGTTGACATTTTCATGTAACTTTGGTATTTGGTTATAGTTATTTGTAGACTTTGCCTTGATCATGACCTTGCAATGTTTTCTGGGACCACAAAGCTTATCTGCTGTAGACGTAAGCTGCAAAATAAAAAAATGACACTGTTCCACAGTGTTTTTCTATTTCACTTGGGAATAAGTAATGTGCTTCTAACTTGACAAACTTGACAAATGCAATCGAAACTCGAAAATACGTCCAAACCACGCCACCTTCTCAGCGCAAACCGAGAAGTGCTGGTGTTATCGGCAATTTGTCCTTGGTCATTGAATGAGCACAACTGCATGCACACAGCAGACAGCAGACAGGCACAGAATTGAATCTTCCATTCCAGCTTCCAGCCATTCATTCCCACCCGGCGATTTCACTCTATTCCATTCGTCATCTCATCTGTTTGGTGGAGATCTGGAAAATTCCATAAATAACACTATTATAAAGATTAATCATCATCTATTTATCACAGTTTGCATATTGCAAACAAGTGTTCGTTTTTGAGTCCTTGAACACGTGTTTTTTTGTCTCGTCCACTCGTCTACTAATTCATTTGAAAAATATGGCATTGGAACTTGTGTCGAAGGCAAAATGTTTCAACGGGTACCAAAAGGTGTTCAAACATTTCAGCGAAGAGTTGAAATGTCACATGAATTTCTCTGTGTATGAGCCAATTGGAGCTGATGGAGACAAGTTTCATGTCCTTTTTTACTTGTCCGGTTTGACGTGCAATGAACAAAATTTTATTACCAAGGCTGGAGCACAACGAAGTGCATCTCACCACAAATTGATCATTGTTGGACCGGATACTTCCCCGCGTGAGTATATAAAAATATGATATCACTTTCAATTAAGTGGATTGACATCATTTTGCATTTAATGAGATAATACTTTGCTTTACAGGGGATTGTAACCTTCCTGGAGACAAAGATAACTGGGATTTCGGTGAGGGTGCCGGTGCCTACGTCGATGCCATCAAGGAACCATGGTCGAAGCACTATAGAATGTATTCTTATGTAAGAAAGGATTAATTCGATTTAATTGTTGTTTTATTTTTATATTCAACTGATTATAACCAAGTTCTCAATGCGTTTCAGGTGACGAAAGAGCTTCCGAAACTCGTTAACGAGAATTTTCCAACTACTGGGAAGATGGGAATCTTTGGCCATAGGTAAGGAGCGACACAATTTTTAAATGTTTCGTCTTATCACAATAATTGATAGTAGTATGATTACGTTTTCGCAATGTCCTCTTTCCAGCATGGGCGGTCATGGAGCAATGGTTTGTGGACTGAGAAATCCAGAATTGTTCAAGTCCATTTCTGCATTTGCTCCGATTACCAATCCTTCGGAGACTGAATGGGGGAAAGAAAAGGCTTTCAAAGGGTATCTTGGTGATGAAAACAAGGAGCAATGGGTTCGGTACGATTCTGTGGAATTGATCAAAGCGTATCACGGACCTCCTCGTGACATTTTGGTTGATCAGGTACGCATTACGCATACTCTCGTATCGGATTTAGCATAGTTTCAATGTAAAAGTAAGGAGTAACAATAACAATAAGTTACAGCTTGGATCGTTTCTCGTTTGTCTAATACCCTGCTCGTTTGTGTATGTGTCATTAAAGGGCAAGGACGACGAGTTCTTCGATTCTTTATTGCTTCCGGATCACCTCTCCAATGCAGCAAAAAAATCGAAGAGCATTGCGGTAACACTTCGCGTTCATGATGGTTACAACCACTCTTACTATTTCGTTTCATCTTTCATGGAAGATCATATTGCTCACCATGCTAAAATACTCAGCGAAACGGATTAATGTGCCATTTGTTTCGGAATGTCCTCCATTTCATTCTTGAATTCAGTTTGGCTTCTGAATAAATAGTAAGCTTCAACAAAAATGAATAGATATACTATATACACTACTGAATTGTTCTTTTATTACAATTACATACAGTATATACTTTGTTAATGTGGTAGTTCGTGGAGAGAATTAACTGTGTCAGATGACGTGGAGTACAAATACAATACAATAATCCTACTGATGATATTTAGAGTCCTCGTAAATTACAAATACTACACAAAATGGCAGTTCAGATAAACAAGATACGCACATCGTCCACATTTATTACATGTTGAACAGGTAATACTTCTCCGTAAACGTCCCTAACTTTGTTTATGCGACAAGTAGGCACAAGTCTTTGAAAACGTTCAATTCCGGCAACGGTCAGATTAGTAAAGTGAGCATCCAGTTGTCTCAAGCTTAAGAGAATCGGTAATATTTCAAAAACGGCATCGGTGATGGATGAGCCAGACACATCAAGTATCTGTAAATGCAATAATGTTACGTACTAAACTGTAGCCATTGAGTTCCCCGTCCCCGACTGAGTTCCATCCATAAGTAAAAGTCAATTACCTTAAGGTTTCTACAATTCCTCAATGCCGTAAAACATATATCGCCAATAGGATTCGGATCCGCAATATTGGTTTGGGCATCGTACTGTCCAATGTACAACTCTTCCAACGTAGTAATCATCCCAAAAGCAGTGAGTTCAGTTCCACCGCATATGGAATCAGTGACGTCGAGAACCTAAAGACCAAAGGTTGATATTGAATTGCCAATTAACACAGATCAAATCAATTTCAATAATTTTTGAAATATGGAAATCAGCAAGACAAACGGGCACCTTGAGAGATTTGAAACCAAGTCTACTTGCTAGCGATACGTAAGCTAAGCAATTTCCAATTCGACGACATCCTCTTAACTTTAATGTATTCAATGCTGGGAGTTTACTTAAGGCAAGTAAGGCGTGAGAAGTAACCCAAGTGCTACATTCGCTCAAATCCAGGAATTCCAATTCCAATAAATGGTGGCTTATATCCTACACATTACACATACACGAATGCATCCATTAATTAATATAATGCCGAAAATGTGATTATAAAAAGTCGTCTACAAAATGTACAGTTCACTCACTCTGAAATAGAATGATGTCTCTTGAATGTGCAAACACGTAGTTCTATTCATGCAAAGTATTTTCAAAGAAGGAGGAAGCATTTCTAATTTAAAACTTTTTCCATCAATTTTTTGTCCTATTATATGTAATTCCTTTAATTGTGATTGAGGTTGAGGAGAATCAGAAGAATTGCACTTGTCCGTAATACTCGCGAGTTGCGATTCAGTGAAACTAGACCTAAAACCATTATTACTCGAATGACACGGTGATGTCAGTTTTACAATTTCAGTCTTGGGATTTATCTTGTTGAAAACCACTTCCAAAAGTTCACGTTTATCGGGGGGATTTACAATTCGCGACCAAAATTTAATTTCATCGCAGAGCTTAAGAAGACGTCTGGCACATCTGTTATTAAAAAGACAACACTTCAGTTCTATGTACCTTGTGTCCTCATTTCTTAACAAATAAATGCGCTATATAAATGATTCTATAATGACCTTCTTAAGTTGAGTAAATCCGGTGTAGACAGAAACCTCAAGATCATAAGCACAAGTTCATCTGGTAGTGTAAGAATCCGAGGTTTCGAACAGGACACGATTTTAAAATCAGAATAAGTTCCATATTCCAAACGTGAACGTTTTGAGGTAGTAGGAGACGCCATTTTTCTTTTTCCAACAACATCAGAAAAAAGGGATAAAATGAGTACAACACTCAATAGATACAAAATATATACAAAAAAATGTACTTTCAAGTTACAATACAATATTACAATTTTCATTTTCTTACCTGTTTACGTTTTGTGATGTTTTAATTTTCTTTACATACTACAAAATAACTTATACTCTACTTACTCTATACTCTACTAGCTAATGACACCATTTAACCTAATATTGCAATAAATTCACAACCAATGTATCAGAAACACCGTTTCAATAATAACGAATAACGTTTACGTAAATAATTACATTTTAATAATATAATTTAATGCCAGTTAAGGCACTTTTTTTCGTCCAGGTGGGAATAACCTACAAAATAATACTGCTTTCAAATATCCACCTCTCAGCTGTGTTGTGTTTATACATTTGCCCTGGCCCAGACTTGCGTACTTGAACACTTGGATTGAAAGGTGGCTGTGATGTTGTTGGTTTGGTTGTTGTCAAGTTGTGATGTTGTGATGACGAATTCATGAATATACTCTTTAATTCTCCTCGTATATTCACATGAAACTGTTTTTATTGTGAACAGAGCATTCATTTAATGCTGCATATCATTCAAGTAGTCAATGCATAGTCAATAAAAAAGTAACAATTATAATTTATAAGTCATCTTTTAATACGTTTTGCTGTATGCTTGATTTTGATTACTACTCATCTTTACCAGCCGTTCCTCGGTGATTATCATTAATGAGAAATCTCGCTTAATTCCAAAACTGATTCATTCGATCATTTGATTCGTATAACTTGAAAAATCGCATGTAAAATGAGACGAGACAATGACGAATTCAATGTAGCCGTTAAGGTAAAAGTTGCATGAGTTGTATCGTTGTATGAAAATGCTTGCAGAATGGAACAACCATTTTTGCATGAAATGAATTTTGGGGTACTATAAAATAAATCCTTCAACTCTTTGTTGAAAAGAGATGAAAAGTTAACATATAACATGCAAGGTCATACATTAGGTCATCCATGCACTTTTGATTTTGGTCAATGCAATGTTCAACAATGCAATGCATGAAAAAGAAACATTAAACACATAAGGCCTCGTTGTTGTGTTGAATCATATGAAACGCTAAAAATGCATGACTCAAAACTCAAAAGTTCTTCCGTTTTGTTACGCGTTGTTAGTGTATGACGTGTATGACTCATAAAACTCGAAACTGTCACCACCGTCACCACGCTCAATTTACATCAAAGGCAAAGGTTGTTTGTCTCTTGTCTGTTGTTTATGAATGAAGAGGCTCTTCTGGTGTCTTTTGGGACGACGAACCGACGACGAAAGGATAGAATAGCATAATTTTTCAAGAGCATATTGTTACCTTTGTTCCTACGCTATGGCTAGTATGCTATAGGCAATAAACTGAGCGTAGACTCGTAAACCCGAATACTGAAAAGCAAATTGAGTCCTAAAGTTGAAGCAAAAATGTAAAACATGGGAATTTCGAGATCCGGGATGTTTCATAAGAGCCCTTGAAAAATATCATAGTATGCTTTTCTAGCTCTCCTGTGATTTCGTGATTCTGGGCTTTCTGGGATTCATTCTTCCGTCCTTGTTGTTACGTTCTGTTGCATAATACACATACATTGCATTGCATTTGCATTGCATTCTCAGCTTCTCAGTTGTTCCTCTAATTCTTCCTGGACCTTTTGCATAGAACAAGGAGAAGTTGCCCGAGGCTTATGGACGATGAAACCAACTTCCATGAAGATTACAAAAGGTACGAGCTACAAAGTCATATGCCAGACTACAAAGTTGTTGTTGCAGTTTACCCGCACGATTTTCCTTTCGGCCTTTCCGAACACAAGATTTTCTGTGACTTGTATGTGGGCCTTATCCAAAATCCCATGAAAGGTACTCTAAAGTCTGAAGATGAGAAAACAGTCGTAAAAATGCTAGGTAAACTGCATAATATTTGCACTTTTTTGATGTTATTGCACTTTGCATACGGCGGACGGACGCTGAGGATGCAATGGGGATGACGCCGCCGTTCGAGAGAGCTGCGGGCTTTTTACAAGGAGAGTTTTTGCGAAAACAATAAAATGTCGTTTTTCGTTGTTGAAGACTTTTGCATAAGGCTTTTTAGCTGAAGCAAACTCCCGATGTTGGCTTTTGTATTGAATCGAATCTCATAAGGTTTTTGAGACTTCCCTAGTGGGTTTGCGCAGTGGAAAAAGGCGCATAAAGGGACTTGTGTTGTTGTGAGTTTGAGTCCACCTTCTCTCCTCCTTCTTCAAAACTGGCAGTTGCTGTTTTGAGTGCAGAGAGCTCGTACCAACTTTGCATCTTGGGATTGAAGCAATCCAGCATCAGCAGCAGCATCCTTTTCATTAAAAAGGTTAGTAATTCTGTTCTATCTTAAATGTTTATAGCTCATTAAAAATTGAAAATTTTTGCATTGCCAACAAGTTGAAGTATAAAACGTCGTCCCTTTTATACATCCTGTTATTACTGTCCTTTGAGACAATGCCAAACTGTCAAGTCCTTGTTTTGCATTGACACTGACTATTTTTATGTTACGTAACAACAACGTAACCTTATAGCGTGAGAACATGTGGTGCTGATTAAATGCATAAGGGTTTAAGGTTTAACGTTAATCAGGTAGTAAAGTATTTTCATTTTAATATGGTATTTGCTTATCTGTGACTGGTCAGTTTTGAAAAGGTTGAATCGTATAATCGTATACAAGAAGTGTTCATTATAATGAGTGCTTTGTTGTGATTGCAATTGATAATGTGGTGATTCCTGATTTCCGTGTTTGTAAACAAAGTTTGATTTCAGCTTTGAGGGTAAATGTTAACTTTATAGCTGAAATTGCGATTTTATCAGAAAAACATACGTTATAATCCTCAAACTATAACATATGAACAACATTTTAGTGCAATTATTGTTTAATTGTGACTAATTGGAAGTAATAAATTGTTGAGCCAAGTTTTCGTTAAGCTTTGAACGTATAACGTTACAACGTTACAACTACGTTAAATTCGACTATATAGAGTTTTTGCTATCTGTTTCATTCGTTTATTATTTAATAGGTGAAAAATCGACAAGGAAGCGAGCTGTACAAAGTA
>JABASF010001026.1:0-27623 GCA_019776145.1 Harlomillsia oculata
GACTTGTTTTCTTTTATACGGCAGCACCAATTCCTTTCATCACTATAGTTCCTACAACACAACACAACACAACCATTAGTCACCCAAGCATGAGAGATGCCAACACAAAAACAGATATGAGTAGTATGACGACGACGAGGTGGATGCGTAATGGTAATGATGATGCTTCAGAAGAACTCCTTCCATGGTCTCTTCGTCACTCGCAACGTGTTGTATCATCACATCTACCAACTTTGTGATAGCGTAGCGTGCACAATGTAATTGTGGGTGGACTCAATTTCTAATGTTACTCAAGGTAACGTTTTCCTCAAGATTATATTTCAATTGTATTTATCCTTTGGGAGTAGTATCATTTACATTTACGTACTTCCTGCACTACGATCCTACTTTGAGCAGTGCAATGTACAAGTCTAGTAAGACGCGAATAAGGTTCACAGCACGGCTAATACACATTTGATTAAAAAAACGTTATCCTCTCTCCTCCTGGGCTCAAAACATCCTGTGCATTGTGGAAGTACAAAGTGCAAATGAGTCCTGTCGGCATGCTTCAACGGCATGACAGCTATCGGACAGTTTTTATCGCCTGTTTAAAGTATTACAGCACCTTCAAACAGCATTTATTGACTGAACACATGATGTCATGTGTGTCTTAGCCGGAAACAGAAAATGATATGACCAGTTTCCACTAATTTATCACGTAAACTCGAATATTGTGCTTGTAGGAACTATAGTGATGAAAGGAATTGGTGCTGCCGTATAAAAGAAAACAAGTCCAAGTACACATGATTGTCATTATCATTACAAATGCAAACAAATGACACATCCACCGTCGCCGTCTAGTATAATCCTAATCTCACATCGCCCTTGACTTGAAGCAACCCACGGGCATTATCGAAGATGTCATATTACTACTTTCATGAACTGTAGTTATGCGTATGTCATCTTATCCCAAACGGACCTGATTTTATCCGACAAAGGAAATAGCGATCAATAATTAGCATTGAAAGCATTGCAGGACTCCAGTGACTGCGTGCTACAATAATTGCAGAAAATGTAAAGGTATAATCAAAACCAACTGTCGCTGCCCCGTCGTCTATCGTGTCCGCCCAACTATGCGGATTACCGGTAGACACACAATTTTCGTTCCATTGGTTCAAGTTTATTCAATGACGACAGCATGTCTACGGCTGGTGAGACCACAAAATCAATTCGTGCAAAATGTAGATAATACTGCGAGGAATTGTGCAATAATGTCTAATCGCGAATAAGCAAGCAAAACGTATGGGAAATACTAGCAAAAACTCAGGTTCTTCTATCGAATATACGAGTTCTCCTAAAGGCAAAGTGGTTTACTGAAAGTGGGACAACAAAAAACAGGTCGCATCGCAGTGCCTGCGAAATCGAATATTATCGAACACCATTACAGACACGATTACACATTTTGCCAAGTAGACCACTTTCAAACGCCACGTGGCCACCATTTCTAAATGACTTTGGATGACTTTGCATAATTAAATTAATGTCCTTTCCAACTTATCTAGCTTATAAAGCCACAAGCCAATCGTATGCATGAAAACATAAGTGAAGCAGTGAAGCTTAGTCAATAACACTCACCCGAACAATGTTGTCCAGAACATCAGGTGCAATGGGCACTTCGTCCGACTCGTACTGATATTTCATTAGAAGACATCGTAGTTGTAAAGAGTTTAACTTAAAACAACTATTTGCCACTGTTGCAACTTCATCGGGAGTATTTTTAGGAGCCTGTTACAAACATGAATAAAATTTCATGAATCATGAGTAAAGAAGAAAAGGAAAGCCATGGACAGATTTCACGCAAGTATGAAAGTTGCATGGTTTTCCCAAGATGCAGAAGTAACAATCCGTTTTCAAGCGGAATGAAGAAATTAATAATGTATCAATATTGACGGTTGCCACAAAGAGCTTCTAACCTGAAGAAGATGTGCCGCCTGCACAACTCGAACCAAATGGCAATCTGCTGCGAGCTCTAAGCCCTGCTTTTCAGCCCAGGATTCAATTCGACTCAAGCGTCGACGTAGGCGGTTTCCCCACAGACGACAACAATAATTTCGTCCGTCCATTCCAATTAGCTGCAATGCACAGGAATTGGTAACTCGTTAAGAAAGAAGGCAACAACCCGAATTTCCCTTTGAAAGAATTTATCATTTCGGATGACAAAAACTTACCTTATTGAAAATGGCCATATTTACAAAATGGAAGAGCTGAGAAAACAGTTGAATCGTCAATGCAGCATTCACTCTACATCGACGCAATAACGTCATGCTTGAACCAAGAACTCCGAGCATCTAGAAAATCAATAGTAGAATCAGAATCCAATTAGCGTTAGTGTCAATTTATATTCGTACATAACATAACATTCTATTTCAGATAGTGGAATTATACCGGAGTCGTTGCATTGTCATCGTCATCATCTCGTTCAAGGAGGAAGTGACCAATCAAATTGGAGAGTTCAGCCTGAATGCAAGTAACTAAATGTCTGAACGCAAGCTGAACAACTTCAGCCAGAACATCTTGTGCGTCTAAAGAGAAAGCTCCAATCTGACGATCCGATTTAAGGAAATGTAGGAATTCTGATGAATTGGCCATCCAGAAAGCCAAAGCATTCGCATCTGAATTTCTCTCTTGCACCGTTTGCATTAAGATATGAGATACCCGGATGAGGAACGCTGACAGTAAATGTGCTCTTTCATGTGGTGTTGCTTCGGGACGAAAATGGGTTGTGGCACGGTATCGTGCAGCCAGGTAGAGAGCATAGGTCGGGGCAAGTTTAAACTGCAACGTTGTTGGGGATACATTAATGATGACAGAAGTCAGAAATCCTTCTTCTCCTACTTCTGGAAGTTCCAATGTGGCAGGCAAAATGGAATCCGGTCGTACAACCCTGTGGACAATGCATCTTAATTAGAATAATTCCCTATGAATACGGAGCAAACACTTGTTAAAGGAGAGACTAAACAGCATAATTCCAGGAAGCATCAATCCTACTTATTGCAAAGAATAAGCCAGCACAAATAGTAGTATAAACCATGGAAAAACAATGCGTGACCACAAAACAAAAGCGATTTCGTTGTTTCTATCAATATGACATTGGCAATACATAAGAAGCACTGATAAAGTAGCTTAACTGTGCTGTCGTCTAATCTGCTAATCTATATAATAGCACAAGATTGTCTCAATTATGATGCCCTCCATTTCACCTCATCGTACATATGAACACTAGGTTAGTATACAACATTCGAGCAACCAACCAATAGACATTACAGGCTTAAGTTGGACGATTAAGATCAATATTTCCAAAACTCTTAGAGCAGTGAAGTGCTCTATATAATATATGACACAGTACTACTAAAGTCTATTATATTTAAGTATAGAGGAAGTCAGCTTAACCCAGAGCCCAGCTCTGTCAGAGCGGCTTTTACTTGAGTGCTTTCTCGGGTGTGTTTCGCCACGACCGTTCACAATCACAACGATCCTGTTTATGCATTCTATTCCATCGACGACACATAGAAAGTAACTGGACTAACTACGAATACAAACCGCCAACTCTACAATGCTTTTCATACATTTAAAACCATTTCACTAAATGACACTTTACATGTCATCAGAATGAATCACATAGAAAACCTTCACAATTCAATAGGACAACTTTTGCATTTGCTGAATTTTCTCAAATAAGCCTGAATGAGAGACACGAAATAACACCAACAGCATGTTAATGCGGCAGCGCATAAATGCATTCTAACTTTTCTAACAAATTCCTCTAAAGGTGGCAATCGTTATAATTTTCGAGAATCGACAAGCCAACAACACAGGCAATCATAAAAGAGGAGTTAAAAGTTATAACAGCACTTTAATAACAATTTAAGCAAAGTGCACAAATGATGTCAACTTACCTTGGGAATTCATCCTGAGAAGGAGACATTGGGGGAGACTGTGTCATACTACCACCTGCAACCATTCCGCTCAATCCAGGCACCGTAGTCACATCACCAACTTCCCTAAAGTGCAATGCAATTATACAACAACTGTACTAATTTGCATAATTCTAGGCTTGTGCAACGATTTGTAAGCGCTTGCATTTTTAATGCATTCAATGTTCAAATCAATCCCCCCTGTTACTTGGAAATATTGTTTATTAACTTCAATCAGCCAAGCCTACCCAAATGTACTAATGTCATCAACCCCATAAGATACTCAAGATACGCAACAAAAGTAATAAATTCTAACCTTTCTGAAAACGGACGCCCCATGCTGTCAATGCCACGCTGAGCAAATCGAAAATAATGCGTTCGTCCAAATCGAATAATTGTTCCATGTTGCAATAGCGTTGTCTCATAGATTCGCTGTCCATTAACGTAGATATCAGCATCTCGGGACGATGGTGTTAACGTCACGATTCCTTCTGTACTGGCAATGACACAGTGACGAGGTCTCAAACCAGCCAACTGAAGCCCGCCCCATTCGCTGCCAACTTCAGTAACTTCAGATTCCAATGCAATTCTCCGTCCAGTTTCGCTACCGTCTGCAAAACGAACCCGGAATTATATCAAGTTGTAACATTTGACACAGCTACAATTCAATTCTCCAGATGCATAAATGCAAACTGAAAACAGTTAAGATGCACACCTGGTAAAAGTTCAATTAGCAATGGTTCAATCTGTCCATCATAACTTCCTCGATATCCGCCGAGTTCCTCATCAGCTCGCCTGCCGGGTTTCTTTTTTCGCTTTCTGGGATGAAAATCTGCAGGTCTCCGTCGAACATGAAACATTATAGATCCTGCAAAATAACAAAAGAGCACGATTTCAGTGTTTGCTTTCCACATTGCTCACTATATTTTTCATAACATTTCATGACATTGCACAATTTTTACATAAATAATACCTAGGACAACTTCATACTGACAGTTTCTCCTCCTGGAGGAAAATGACCATAACCCCATCATATTTATGAACTCTTTTCTAAGAAACCTGATATTTACTAAAATGAATAACACGCCCGCGAACTTCACTAATCCCGTAGTAGTAGGTACATTGTAAGGTACTAATTGCGATTTATAGAAGAGTTCCAGTTCGATACAAAATTTCACTCATTCAACTGTCACGCTGTAGTATCACAAAATAGCACGTTGCCCCATATAAAATTTAAATTCAGTCAGAAAATCAGTCGAATAGAAGAGTATAGTTTCGGAGCAACCGAAACCAACCTCCACATTCCCGTCCCTGCTTGCTACTGAGCCGCTAACCCGAAAAACACCAGAATATACAGACACAAAGACGAACGTCGTCACTCTAGGGAAAAGTAACTGTCAAAGAAAGCTCCGTCCTTAGTTCTTTAGCTTCTACACCGCTTCGCTTGTAATAACGCGTGTTGGCTATTGCGCCGAAACTCAGTGAAAGCAGAGAAAGTCTTGAATTCCCCATAGTGTGGTGAACGCATTTCGCTTTCAGTAAATTGTTTACATCATCCACGCGACGCTATCAAGTCAAAATCATAAAAGGTCGATAAAAGCAAGGAAAAAATCAAAGCCTCACCTCTGTTATTTGCTTGGTTCATCAGAATGGACAATGGGGACTCATCGTCGTCCAGAATGTAATCTCCTTCGCCATCGCACACCTGAAACATTTATTTCAGCAAAACGTGAATTACGACGAAAGGCAAAGACTAAATAACAATAAATTACTGTCACAAGATTACATTACATTTCTAAATGCTTTTTTTAATCAAAGTGGTTTCTCAACAGTAAATGGTAGTAAATTATTTCTAAACAGAACCAGAACTCCAGTGCGAAATAAACGATCTAGACAATGTCTGAAACGAGACTATTACTATTAGACCTATAGAGTAATAAATACAGCATCAGTACAGAGAGAGTTGGGCTAGTTGGGCATCACATTTCAAAAATCCGTAACTGGTCAATATCAAATCAGTTGTCGAGCACATCAGTGAACTTATTTATGATGTCTCCGTGAACTATCTTGCTATACTCATCTTACTTACTAGACATGTTTTCGTACGAAAAATGAATCGTGCCATTTTAAATAAAACAGTACAAAATTATCACGATGCGACGGCAGTTGTAGTTGTGCAATCGTTCAAAGCTTGACCTTTTTATGTCATCATTCCATAACTAGCTTGTATTGTAGCCGTAGCACATGGACATACTGTGACTGTATAGTCAGTATAGTACACGCCAAACCTATGTCAGACAACGAGGTTTAGTGAAGCATGAACAAGAAATCAGAACACTGCGAAAGAACTGAGTGTGTGAAGTGTGAATAATGGATATGATTGTGTATCCACAGCTGAAACGGAGCAGGGTAATATATACCATTAAATTATTTTTAGCCTACTCAAAAAATCGAATATGTATGCTAATCGATATCGATACGATTTATTGGACGACTGTATCAACTCATGACGACTCTACCACTGTCGAAATATAGTTCCAACACGGTCACTCACAACATTAAAAGCACAGCCTTCATCAATCTTCAAGTTTCCAATTCATAATGATCCAATAAGATCATTTAAAACGTCTATTATTCTACGCCTACTTACAAAATCTTAGAACGGAAATATTCCAACGCTTCCTACGTTTCCGGTTTCTACGTATATAACCATTCTGTCCTGACGTCATTGAAAAAAACGTATGCCCAATGCAAATGAATGAAACGCAAGACAGGCAGTATATAATGTAATAACTATGTAATACAATGAGTGTGTAGGTGTGTAGGATCGAATCGGGATGTCCCAAAGCCAAAAAAGCATATAAATTAGAATCAATTTATAAATACACTGACCTGGACAAGACAGTACGTCGCGGGATCCTGGTTAGTAATACCGTACTTGGATAGCATTTCTTTCACAACGTACACCGCCGTGTCATTCACAGACAACAAAAGCGTCTTGTAAGGCACGTCGCGACAAAGAGCCTCTCCGTATATTTTCAGAGTTCCACCCGTATCCGGTCCGCCGTCTCTGGAACGAAATTGTGCCAACTTCTTCTCTAACTTTTGCTGGCGTCGTCTTCTCATTACGGCTTCCGGGTTGGAAATCGATCTTGTAAAACTTGTCTCGGGAAGTTCTGATGAAATAAGAAATATAATTTGTGTTTAATTTACATGTATATCGAATATCGATGCTAGAAGTAATTTATTTAAACTTTTGAAATCATTAGATTTCAGAAAAGTTGATGTCATTCAATCATCACCATTGATTTACCTGTGTACAACTTTTCTGCAACACTGCTGCCTTCAGCTTTCGCTCTCTCTTGCATTTTCCTCAATTGTTTCTTCTCCCTCTTGCTTAATTTTCTTTTGAAGCTATCTTGGAACGCCACTTCTGCAACTTTTTTCGTCTGCAAATACGTAACACAAATAATTCATCATTCAGCTCAGCCGCATTTATGCTCTCACATTTTGAATTGAAATCATGAAGCAATTAAATTGACGGACTGGACACTGGACACTGACCTCGTGATGAAGTCGATTATGCTCATCAAGACGTCGAAGTAAGAACCTTCCTTCTCGATCATCCGAATGCCAATTAAGCTGAACCAGAAGAGGAAGCTCTTGCTCATCCAACCTTCGCTCATCCCCATTTTCATGAATTTCATAAAGTGCATATTGTGGAATGGACAACATTCTCATATCCGGACGGAATTTTTCAACCAGTGTTTCAATAACTGCTTTGGCAGTAGCAGTGGACGATACTCGAATGCATTTTGTTGCCACTTTGGCACCTGCCTCTTGAAAGTAAAATCGCATAACTCCGTGGAATTCTCCATCCTGCTATTAATGCACATAAAAATAAACACACCACAACGATTAAAATCTCCTATAAAATCAGCTATACAAAGACTACGGATGTGTGGAATTTCACTTACTTCCGTAGGTTCAGAAATTTCAAATAAATCCAAGCGATTCGCATTCCACTGATGAATCAGCTGTCGGACTGTGTCTCTTGGCTGGGCCATTTTTACTACAGGCATCTCATTTGCACCCATTACTCTAAAAGTTCAATTAAATAACACACATTAATTATACTTTATTAGTTATTGTTATTACTAAAAGTAATACATATATGAAACTCAATTCAACATTCAACATCCATGCCCTAACCAGATGTATGGATGTACCATATAAGATATAAGCCAACTTTAGTGTATAAATTACTACATTTCAGAGCTTGAAAAAGAAAAACCGGTGCGGTGTTTAAGTGTTTACACAATTTACATGAACAATTTTAAAAACATGTAATTTTAATTCATCAATCCAATCAATTCAAATCCGAAAATGAAATAGTTAAACTCGGTTCAAATCTTACGGAATTCGTATTCCAGTATCACAACATTGAAAGGTACCAAATCAAATAGAATATTATCGATCAAACTTTGTCAATCACAAAAACACTTTCACCGAACCACATCTACAAAATGTCCTTTTCTTACTTTCTTCACTCGAGTTACACACCAAGTCTATCTTTTTCTCCAAAAGTAATTTGGTAAACAAAAATGGGAAATACAAAAAATTACTAAACGGCACAAAAATATTGTCCTACGGTAAAAGTCACTAACTTTGGAATGCAGGGACTTTTTCGGCGTTGAGAAATGTGAAAGAAGCGCTCCCGGATTTGAGTGGATTGTCAAAATGACACAACGTGCTGTTTCACCGTCCGGTTCGGTGCCAGGCACAAAAGTTAAAAAAAACGATTCGGTTTCGGTGAGTTTCGGTGTCTGTCACGATTCCCAGTGTAAAATCCAACTGCAAAAGGGAGAGAGGAGCTTTGGAATGAAAAAAAAACAGTGGGCAAAGGCTTACAAAGTGTAGAATACGAAAAACTTGTATGTAATAGTACAAGTGAAGCAAATGAGGAATATGCAATGCAATAGCAAATGCTTTAATATTCGTTCAAGTACACAGACAACAAGTTTAAGTTTCACTAGTTTTTCGTATTGCGTTTATGTGATGTTGTGCCTATTGGATTGGGGGTCTCGAGAGGGTTTTACTTCAAGAAGAGGGTGTGAATTCCGACTGGTGAAAGGAAAGGCGTTGACTTTGTGCCGGAGGCTGCACCCCGAAAGACGCTTTTCCAACAATCAACCCTCTCTCCAAATTGTTACTTTATGCTATGGTCAGCAAGCAGGTAAAGTTGGTAAAGTCTTCTCTCTGCAACAAAAACCATCACCATACAACGTATGGAACATCATCATCATCATCCCTCGTCGACGAGACAACTCTCAGATTTTTCAACTACACCTGGCACACCTGAGACAACTCAAGTTCACCTAAGATGTTCCTTGGACAACTGCACTCGACTCTCCTTGCGAGATCAACTTGAATCTTTTCCTACTTGTTCCTACTTTGTTCTTAAGATGCACTTGCAGATGCGCCAGCCATGGACCAAAGCATTCTTAGCAAGCATTTTTATCAAGGGAAGAAGAAGAGCCTTTACCCATTGTTATTGTTGCACTGTTGCACACAAAAAAGTGCTTTTTTATAATGCCTTTTCTAGTGCATGCTTCAAAAAATTGGATTATGTTTTCACTCCATTTTTAGATTACATCTGTGGGTAATGAAGGCACTGGGGAATCACGCTACGTAATCAACAAGCTCGTAAATCTATGTATAGAAGAAATCTTGATACATTTTTTTAGCAAGACTGCATCTAAAAATATATATAACCTTATGCATGCAATTTTGCATACATTTAAGTAATTCAGTATGCATTCTAGTTGGAAGGTTGTTGGTTTGGGATCAAGTTAATATTATAATGAGACGAGACTGTACGACTGTAGGAGAAAAAGAGGAAAGGTTGCCCATATATTTTGTATTTCACTTATTTTTGTACAGAGTTCGTAGGGTTTACAGGATGCAATTCGATACTTTTGATGCAATAATATGCAAACAAGATATTTCATCTTTAATGATGGCACAAGCAATGACAGTCCTTGACGCTGTGGTCCATGAAACGACAACGATAAGTGTCATTTGATATGATACAGATCAGCTTTTATATGCTAAGGTCCTGCTGAGTAGCAAAATAGAGGTTTCTTCATCCTCACAAGTGTCAGATTGTTGTTTTGTAAGAATAGCAATTTTTATTCGCAACTTCGACTTTTGCAGAGTCAAATTTTTGTTATTGACGCGAGAAGACCTCGTCGTTGAGTCTTTCTCAATATTGCACAATTAGAATCAAGGAGAAATGTAAGACTTTCGAGTTTCTCATCTCAATGTACTAGTGGATTGTGCATTTTAGAGTAGGATTGTAGGATTGACTATAGAAGGAACGCGAATGCTATCAAAATTCACTGAATAAAAAAAAATCCGTTCTCATCTAACAGTGGCGATAAATGATACTGAGAGCCCCAAATGGGTAGTTTAGCACTTGTAAATGTTTTTGGAATGAGACCAAGAATAAACCATTGATAGTGGGAGTTTGGAGTGTCGGCATTCATTCATTTTAAAATTGAACGTGGCAGTAGAGCGGATCCGACTCTCATTTTTGCCTTTTAGGAAATGGTCATGGGGCCTGTGTAAAATTACATTGTTTGTCGTTTCCGGTAACATTGAAAAAGAATTGTATGCCCCACATATACTCTCGTACGCACACCACCCATTCATGTTTACATGAGATTGTCAAGTATGAGCGTTAGTTTCATTCACTATAGTTCCTGTGCACCTGTTCCTCGTGTCCGTTTGCCTTCTCGGTTCAGTTTTAATAGTTTAGTTTTTTTTCGCTCGTGTATGCATTTTATTATCTCTGGAGCTTTTTGCTGATTCTGATAAGCCGCACAGGCTTCTGTACCAGTACACATTTTGGTGTTTTTTTTGCGTTTGTAACTTGTAATGAACTTTGCCTTGGCTTATACGTTTGCCTCCACCTCCACAACGATCCACTCTCTCCACACTGATTCTTGCCTTGCTTTTAACTTGCTGACTTGATTGGAAACAGTAAAATCCTTAGGCATTACGTAACTGAACTAATGCGGCTTCCCTAGTCGATTTGAATGAAATAATGCATCCCTTTGTAATGATCGTCCTGTAAAGCGGTGTCTTTTAATGATACTTAATCCGATCCAGAAATAGTAGCAGTTGATGATGGAATGCCTCAACCGATTTAGCAAAGTCGTCAGACAATCATGCTCTTCTGGACTTGCAGTTTATCAAGAGATAGTTGCTACCTAAACACATATTGCATCCTATGCTGCTGGAAGATGAACACTGAGCACGGGGATATTGAAGAATTTGCAAAGATGAGTTGAAGTGTATGCTAATTCTCAATTCTCATCTTGTGCTCAGCCTCAGCGTGTCCCTGGTTGAAGTCGTCACACTTGATCTGCCTCTGGCTACAATGATGTGATGTGAGTACATTACATTCAAACATCATTGTATTCTGCCTCTATGTTATTTGCCTGCACTATATAAAAAATCCAAGTTGGACTTTGCATTGAGTTTAGTTTAACGTTTGTATTGTTGTCAAGCTTAAAACTTAAAAGAAGAACGGAACAGGGCCCGGTCTACTGATGTGTTCTGTTGTATTGTGTTGAGTGCCTGAGTGCGTTTGCAAGTCATACTCATACGACTCATCTCTGTATCATGCTTATTAGCACAGAATATGTGCTGTAAAAGGCTGCATTGTTTTTCGACAGTGCGCCGTGCGCTGCACGTACGCTTCCATTTTGCAATGGACAAAACAAGCAGTGACAATGACAGGAGCATAGCGAATGGAATGAAGATTTCATGTTCGGATTAAAATGTAGTCCTGCATGATACGCTATTAGCGCAATGAGTGGCAGTGCCGCTGAGTTTGTAACCATTCTGCCTTCTTTTCTGCATTCTGTCAGTCACTAGCTGTTGTTTATTACATCGCAACGCAAGGGGAATGATATGATGATGCGATGTTGAAGCCGTAAGTATGCAGTATTTTGCAATTTTCCTTACCCCATATTTGGAGTAAGTCGTAGCTCAACCAGGAATGCAGTGCAGAAGCATTTCAAAGCATATTTGTCACGTAAGGCTTCCATGAGATCATTACGCCGAAAGAAACATACATTGGACTGGGCTGGGTGAACCTGAAAAGTGGTGATTTGGAAGGATATCTCATCTCACCCACAAATTGCAAATCGTCTTCTGGGAGTAGTCAGTGACAAAAGTTGAAGCTGACCTTGTCGTGGGCAGCTTGGCATTTGGGTTTTGCGTACACTCGATGAGAGAATGTCATCAAATTGCTTTGTTTTCGCTGTAGGCACTATGAACCTGAATCTTCAATTGTGTTCGAGCGTGTAGTTCTCATCAGCAGTTGACATGCCACGCAGTCGTTGGGACGACTGACTATACAGAACCACTGATAATTTCAGATAGCAAACAGTATACGGTACATTTTTTTCCATAAAAACTTGAGGACCTTTGTACATTTGTACTACTCCTGTAGGTCCATTTGCATCTGTCCGCTTCATCTTGTCAATAATTGTACAACATACAACTTCTCGAACACGATCGGAATACGATTATTAACCGAGATGCAATTCAGCGGAGAAGAGAAACGAAGAAATATCCTTTCTTGTATGAATAAAAACTGATTTTTTTTTTACAACGGAACACTATACACATTTTATTTTCTGCATAGCAAATTGGAAGGAACAATTTAGTACTTGCTCCAATCCTTGTTTTATGGTCAATGGCAAAACGCCATAAAAGTTATATGGCACATTAAATTGATGAAGTGTTGGAAGTTGGATTTGCCATGAAATTCCTTCTGAGAGACCTAATGTGACTTTTGTTTGCATGACGAAAGAATGTGGACACTGCTTTGTCTACCTCTCGAAACGAATTCTGATTCTGATGACTTACAATTTACAATTGTTATGGCGCTTCAACAATGAGTGTTTGGAATTCTCTCTCCTTACAGTTATGTCATTCGTCATTCGAATCCCAGGAATTTGCAGATTTTTCTGCTACTCCATTAATTTTGCCCATAATCACTATGGTGCCAAGAAGAACGCTACTGTAAATGCAACCAACGATACGAAATGATATGGAAAGCTTCGTGCTAAAACAAGAATGCGTACCCCAGCGAATCGTTTCATTGTTTTTGCTACTAGTATCTCTGTTATCCTTTCCTTTACCGTGCACTGACTGAAACCAAACTAATGAGTGCGTTCATTTAACCTCATCAAAGGAATGATCAAAAGGATCAACCTACATGTCATAAACTAATGAGTATGACATAGTAATTCGCAGTAGGCAGAGAAATGTCATAATAAAATTAATCCACTTTCAGATACAGGTAGGAAATTAGGAACCTCAATAGCCGTAAGGAGCAAGTCTGACTAAGACTATAAGCAGTAAATCATTTCATATCATATCATTTCGCAGTCTACCGATTGAGGCTTGGCACTGTTTCCGTTCTCATCCATCGACATCAAAGTCACATTCAAATAGACTCAGAAAACGTACCACCGCAAAAGACGAATCCATTTTTACCAGTCATGAAGTAACTTTGCAGTGTCGAGCGTGTGGGAACGTCAAGCTCATTATTTCAGTCAAGAACTTTAAAACAAACCTGCGCTAATCTTCAGGTTTGCTAAACTTGTCTTTATTTTTATCTCAAGCACTCAGGCGAGCGACCCTCTTCTCCACTTGAGTCTTGTGAACGACTATAAACACTCGCATACCTCGGTTCATAAAGGGAAGAAAACACCTTGTGTTTCGTAGTTTATAGTAATAATCCATGTGCAATTTGAGGCAAAGTCTTAAAAGTAAAACAAGGATGAGTAGTAATGTAGCATTGATCATTATAACAAATGTCTTATCAAAAGCATGACAGGATCTGGGACTGGGACCATCTTTTTTAGCCCTACTTCAAAAAGGAATCTACTTATATTTTTCGAGCTTAAAATAAGGTGACAAAGAAAGCAAACAAAGGCTTAACAAATTGCCATAACTCACAGTAAAGGTGTATAAATTCCGTTCCTTGGACTTTGTTGCACTTGCTTCTTCTCAATGCAACTCTGTCAAAATTGCATGCAAGTCACTTCCAACTCTGTTTCTACTAATATTTTTCAAAATTTCACTTTTGAATATTGTTTGCCACGTTTCGATTGCTTTATCCAACTGCTGTTTTGCATCGCATAAACACAAAATATACACTCAAAGTAGATGCTTCATAAGAAGAGACGAGTTGGGCACGTTGACGTTTTATCAGAAAAGTATACAAACCACTATGACATGACACGACGATTCGATGATGATGTGACTCACACTTCACACATCGCACATGCAATCGTGGAAGTAAACACAATGTCAAAAATAAATAAATGGATGTTATGAAGTAATATGAAGCAAAACCTTTGACTCTTGAGGGAAGCAGCGGTTCCAACTTCCAACAACGGAGAGGCCTAACGCAAAAACAAAACAGTCGTAAAAGAGTAAACCACTACAACAAATACACACTCTTTTGTTCAGTGAAACTTAACTGCCTGGAACGTGTTGAACGCAAAAGAAAATTCTATTCGCAGGAGTTTCGCATTCGCATTCTTATTCTCATGCGTTTGGACTTTGATTTGAATGAAACGCAGCACAAGTGTGAGTAAATGTACGAAACGTGTTCGAAAAAATGCCGTAGTGTTGAGTTCCACAGAGAAAGAATTTTTCTTTCCCATAGACAAGCCAAGACGAGAAGACAGACAACATTCACACTCTCAAACCTCCATCGCTCGACTGCACTTCCACTTTGGCAGTGGGCCTGATGTCAAGCTTCTTATCGACACCTTAATCCGTGTAATTCTCCGACTGTCTAATGCACATTAATGCTCTCCTTTTTCTTTTCCAAATGTAACAGTAGTGTGTCTTGTTAGCAGTCAGCTCTCACAGTTGGTGTTGATGTTATATTACTTGCTAACTTGGGCTGACTCCTATAATTTGTATGCTTTTTTATCTGAAAGCGTACTGTGTACCTTACCTTTCCGATGTTACTTCCTTACTAAGCTTTAGCTTGCTTTTTAGTAAAAGTGCCTGTAATGTCCGTAGTTTTGCTGTTTCCTTTCCTATGTTGTGCTTCGTGTGTACAATACGATGTAATGTGTACGATAGTAACATTAGTATAGTAGTAATATTGGTACAGAAATGATTCATTCACTTTGTGTGCTCATGTCCGAAAGATTATGTTCTTGTATTTATAAAAAAAAGTCATGATGTGAAATGCGTACGCGGATAAACACACAGGATGCGATACACATTCCAAAATCCAAAAAACGAGAGTTCATTTTCATCATGACTCCTCTGGCACCAGTATTAATTTCACATTAAGTCTGCTCTCTATGCTACGCCAAGGCGTCCAAAATGTTGTGATTCCATCACTTTTGGCCGAAAGTGCTAGTAAAGTTTGGTCAAATTTTCATTACGATTACAAAACATGGTTCGGTTGGGAGCAAATAGAGAAAATGAATGTCCAAATTTATGCGAATGGGTGCCAAGGTTGTCACAGCCTATTAGTAATGCTTCAGCTCTCCAACCCAACACTTATGAGTTTTGGGTCGTTCCAGGAACGAGTTATTGATTTCTTTGTTATAGACTCAATATGTAGAATCAACCCTTACAAGTGCGAAAACAAATGGACATTTGCGCTACTGTTGCGTTTATGCGTTTTACAAATGATAGACATCCACAGTCGCATTCTATAACAGGCTTTACTTTCCGAAGAATGAATTCAAGCTTGCTCGGTGACAAAAACCCACACCGGAACGAAAGGAAGAATAGTGTCATCGTCATCTTTAAGCTTGTTGTCTGTCGTTCTCCTTGTCAGAATGAATTCACGTTTATGCACATTCTTTCTCTTGTTAATGTGATTACTTAGAGTATCAAACCTAGCTTTCTAGCACGTATAAAATCGTCAGTCGCACCTTATAAGCGTATAACGGTTCATGCATTTTGACTACTACGCAGCGAGCATTAGTGCGGGATGACATCACATGAAATGATTTCCATTGAAATGTGAAAGGTAAACGAAAACGCAAGCTGAAAGCAATGCAAAAGCCGTTAAAAGAAAGACCAGGATACATGTGAACACTTTAATAAACACATGTACGTTATTTTACATTGTCGCCTTGTTGCTCATTAGCATTCTTCGTTCGCCGGCTAACTTTTGACTTGGCACGCATGGAAGGGGAACTTCCGGGGCAAATGCTTACGAGTGTTACGAGTGTCTTCTGTCTTCATCTCTTGCAAAACCGCAATGCTCTCGTCGTTTAACGTTTTATACACCAAAAACTGTTCCATCTTCCTCCATGTTGATCTCTTGTCTATCTTGCACTGCAACGAATTCATTACATGGAAATTTTTCCGAGTATTCTCCGTTGAGTTTAGCTTTCCAACTCCAAAAATACAGGAGTCAGAGAGCCCAGCACAGTCAGCAGTGAGTTAACATTACCATTAACGCCAGCTTATGTGTGACTTATGCAGTGCATGAATCCATAAAAAAAGCAATAGCTTTTCCACCGAAGGCGAGACGAAGAACATAAAAAACAGCTTTAGAACAAATAAACATATGATATGGTCTGTGCTTTTTTGGAAAAACAAGTCTGGAGTGCTTAAAATCTACATCTTCGCTTGCAGGATGCAGTGTGTAATGCATAAACGAGCATAAACGCATGTATGATTCATATGATGCTGATGAGTGCTTTGCTTCGTTGAATGTTTACAGTGCACATGGCTACTTATCGGACATCACTTGCACTTCCCAATTCATATTACTCCGAGAAAGGGACTTCGGAATGCTGATTATATGACGCCATAAACTAATAAAATCCACTGAAATTAACTTTCAAAATTATTAGAATCAGCCGAAAAGAAGACGGATCGGATCACTACAGCCTCACAGACTCAACTCATGAGCTAACTTGGAGAAATGTATTAAGTTTAATAATGTAGCAATCGACAGAAAATCCGCAATTGACGTGCAAATGAAATTAAACTGTGGTTTAGTTTTATTTTCATTTTATCACTTTTATCATACATAAAATACGTTTTTGCAAATAATGCTGACCTTCTGAATGCTGATTATATGACGCCATAAACTAATAAAATCCACTGAAATTAACTTTCAAAATTATTAGAATCAGCCGAAAAGAAGACGGGTCGGATCACAATCACAACAGCCTCACTTAATAAGACTTAACTTGGAGAAACGCATCAGGTTTAATAATGTAGCAATCGGCAGAAAATTCGCAATTGACGTGCAAACGAAATTAAACTGTGGTTTAGTTTTATTTTCATTTTATCACTTTTATCATACATAAAATACGTTTTTGCAAATAATGCTGACCTTCTGGGCATATTGCACTGATTAAAATTGCAGCTTAAAACATAAAAGTAACGTAAAATCTAAAGTCATTGTTATCATTATTATAGAGTCAGCCATTACAAAAAGAACGATTTATACTATAGTTAAGTAATGCATTCATCAGTTTTCAATTTAATGTTTCATGATGTCAGGTAATTGCAACGCAACGGTGATGGATGTTTCCTGAGCCCTCGATAAGCAATAGAGACGTCGTCCATCTCGCGAATAGCGAATACTGTAGGTGAGGTAAACGAGATTATGGTTTATTTGGAATAATATATCAATATCAAGAGAGTTTCATGAATCAATCAATCATCATTTAGTATGCAAGTACTAATATTTAAGTACCTCTGAATAGGTAAAGATGCCAAAGGAAGAACTTTAATTTCATTAATGAATTTCAGGTCCCAAGTGGAATAAAATCTGCAATCAGGAAGCGTAAACATGTTAAATTGTTGATGTTCCCGTAAGATTGATTCTGGCAAGTAAACAAATTCATGTTTATGAGTTTGTGCGGCATTTTTTTGTAATCAGACCTGACTTTCCCGAAATCACAACCAACAGCGACAGCATTGACATTTCTCCCGGGATCCAAAGCAGTAATACAAACAGATTGAAACTCATCTTCGAATTGAATGGAACCTACTATGAACCCATTAATGGTGATTAGAGTAAATTGGTTTTTCTCCTTTTGAAGAAGTACAATATCTCCAGTAGACTTGGAGGAATGGACGCGGTCAATGCTACAGTCCATATCGATTGCGTTGATAAATGTCTTTCTATATATAAAATTCATAGAAAAATACAATAGTTTGAAAGGGGAAAGCAAATAGACTGCTGTATCAAGATAATTGCCTATACAAAATGAAGTGTGTTGTGAATACTTGTTCATATCCCATAAAATGATATATTCTTCTCCAGAGCAAGTAACGGCCGTAGAAAATTCTTGGTTTAGGTCAATATTTTTGATGGGTTGATAATGGCCCACAAGAGTGTAAGTCTCGACCACTTTATCAAAACTTGCAGAAAGCTTTAGAACAACAATACGTCCAGACTGAAGACCAACCCAGATAGAGTCATCAGTGGTCTCACAGCATGTTATCTGAAACGATAGGATCGAACGTGTATTACAATGCCAGCCAAGAAAGAAGAAACCAACATACACAACTCAAAAGGGCGGGTTCCACAACATAAAGCTGTTTGTTGACATTATCCCAAGTTTATGAGAGAGAAAAGCGAAGCAAAGTGAATACATGACATGGATTGACAAGCTGACAAAGTTGACAGTTGACACTTACTTCATCACCAATGCATATGTATATTGCAACAGACTTTATGTGAATAGCGCTGGTGTCCCATGTTCCAACGACAGCATCGCCCATAATTAAAGTGTTGTCTGGCCAAAATACAACTCGCGAATTCCTTTCAAATAAGCTAATACTCTCATGGAATTGACGAGTGCTTGTGACTTGAAGTTCAGGGCAGGATGGTGAACCCAAAAATTGTCCCCAGCGTACTCCCCAAACCGTATCCAAAACTTCCTGTAAGCATCAGTAGCAGCTTAGCACTTCGCAAACTTATCTAAGAATTCCCCACAAAATTCATTCACTATTTGAATACAATCCAAAATACAACTTACAACGTCACAGGGCTCAATGTATGAAATCGAAGATCTTGAATGTGGAAAGGAAAACAGCTTTTTCGGAGTTTGTCCATACGTTGACACCATAGCTTTTCTTGCCCTCCGAAGAAGCTCATCCCCAATCCCATCAACTTCGAATCCCTCGTACGTCTGTATTGAACGAGCTTACTTTAACTACATACATGTTTTAACATTAAGAGCAATAATTGCATTTCCAGGACACCTTACCGATGGGTGAAAAACGTTAATAGCTTGAATGGAGGCTTTTCCAGTTTGTTTGAAGCCAAAAATGAGATCAATCCAGTCGTTCAAGAATTTTCGTACTTGATTGCTTTCCAGAGCCTAAGCATTTGTAATTAATACTGAGGTCATGGGAAAGTAAACTAATGTTTATTGTAGTAAATTCATGCAAAAGTACAAATTAGTTAAACAAACTTCATTGGCGTGAATATACCTGCCGATTTATCAATGTAAATAAACGGGCATCACCCTTAGCCCAAGGGGGTAAAACTACGTCGTGTACTCGACTTCCGTTTTGTCTAATGCCCAAATCAAATCCTTGAAGATTTTTCAAAAATTCGGGCAAGTAATAAAACTCAGGAATTGCTTCTTTGAAATCAGTGTTTGATTCTTTCGATGCAAGTCGCCATGTTGTGTCGACACTGTGGAAACTTCTGTCCGGAATGTCAAAATTTCCATCTGAAAAGTATATCAAGATTTATTCCTATACATCAATACATAATAAAGTAGGGAATGAGCATAATACTTTTTGTGACCAACTAACCTTGATATTTCAAAAACTGTTGAGTGTACGGAGGAAGGCGGACGAGAAAGTGAAGAACAATTCCAGAGTTGGAATAGTGAGATCCATAATGGAAGGGTGCAGAATCACATTCCCTTTTCAAGTACTAATAGAAAGTCATTAGAAGTGTGGATAAGGCTGGCATGAATCAGATAAGGAAATTAATTCTTTTGAATAATAATTTTTGCGTACATTATAAGTAGATATGAAGTGTTGTTCTTTCGAGTGGTCTTGAATAGCTATGGGTTTTCTGAGATCTCGATAAGACTGAGGAGCATGCAAATCCAAAGTTGGATTGTCATATTTGGCAAGAACGAATGGAAAGACTGGATATTGCATGAGATCACAGTAAGTCCGTCCTGCGGCTGTATTGAGGAACATCAAGTATTCAAAATTGGACAGTTGTCCTTTCACCCACTGAGCAGTCATGGATGGAAGTGATGTTTCCAAAACAGCAGAGTGAACTGTGTACCCCCCACTTTTTGAAATGTGAAGAAGCTGAAGAAATTCATCACGGTCCTTTTGAGATCGGAAAACAAAGAAATGGCTTGTGTTGTCGATAAATATTTCGACTGCCTTGTTCTCCAAGGTGTACCGTCGACGAACGACGTAATCAATATTTTCAATTGGTATATCAATGCTTTCACTTAGAAAGTTTCCTTGTTCGGCTACAAAATGAAAAGACTGTTTGCTCGCAATCATTTCTCCACTTATTTCTTCCCCGGGGATGATTTTGGTGCAAAGGCGCATGTATTGAACATCAGACTGAATGATAGGAAAGCTCCAGTTCTCTTCCGAATCATCAGAAAAAAGGTAGTTCAATGGAGGACTTTGTTTTTGTGCTGTAATGAAAGCATTTGAACAGTAATCAAATGGACTTTGGTCATCTTTCAAATGGGTCCATGAGGACTTTTGGAGTAATTTTACCTTCAGAATTTTTCAAGAGTAAAAAACGACTACGAATGTTTAGCTGACATTTTCGTAACCGCATGCGAATACGTCCCGGTCCTTCCGTCTGGTCCAATGACCAATGCCTAAAAATAACCGTTTAAAACTTAGGATTTTCGTCCAAAGAACATAACTTTTAATAATTTATTGATGATAAAAACATACTTTGCATGAAACTGAGGAAAATGCCAAGGGGCTTTGGGATGAACCATCTGTTCCATTAATGAGAGCCACTTTGTTTTCGCCGAGAGATCATCTTTGAGAGTGCAAATCTTTTTAGCTGCCTGAACTTCTTGATTGGTTCTTGTTCTCGTCACATTTTCTACAACTTCCACTGCATAGGACACAACCGAATCGAACACAAAGTCAAAGTATGCCGCATTTGCATAGTTATGCTTGGCAGCAACTGCATTCTGTTTCATGATTGCGATGGATTCGTTCAAATTCTTATGCAATCCAAATCGTATTTTATTAAGAAGGGCAACACACTGTCGAAACTCAATGGCTGAAACTCCACTAATCGGAGGGGAATCTAGCATAACCTTAAAGTGTTTGAAATCTGCAGAAAACGTCCTAAAACAATTGGTTGGAGATATGATTCCACAGTCCACTAAGCAGTTTTCAAACATGGCTCTCAAGTTCTTTTCCGTTTGATAAATGTCTTCAAAGCTGTTTCGAGAGTTGTTTACATGAACGGTCATGACCTCATTGGTGTTTTCGTGAGAAGTCAGCGATTGGAATGAACCTCCCGAAATTGTAGTATTTTCTGTCCCGTTTCTATTTTGGGGGGAAGGTTCAGCACTGCACAGATAGATTCGAATGAAAGCTGTAAAAATGCGTTCAACATGTTCATCGCTTTTGATTACTCTTGGAAGCCATTTGTTCAAATGAGGACTTGACAGGAGCGCAGTCACAGCGTTCTTTTGGAATTCGATGTCGCCAGCTCCTGGAGAAAATACACGACACAGGAACACTCCAAACAGGAAGCTAAGTCTTTTCCTGTTCTTCTTCACAAAGTAGGACCACAACTCCGTTTCTTCTTCAATTGTCGAATCCAGTTCCATAATCCGTGAAATGAAAGTATTGAGGAACCACGTGTCGAAATGTGGTCCAAAATAAGAAGCTGTGGCACGATCCAAAAGCCAAAATAATCTTGTGACGGTGTCCGCTTTTCGAAGGTCTTTGAGATTACTGCATCGAAGATACTCAATAGATTCCTGGTAAATTCTTCCAGTTAACCGGCTTTCTTGAGAAGCGCATTCAAGTGCAGGACAAAAAAGATTATTCCAAGGGTCATCTTTTGGATTTAAAACACAAAACCGAATTACAATAGCAAGTAAATGGCTCAGGGATCTTGTGATTGTCAAACTGGATTGGTAAAGGTTAAGAACTGAGGGAAGAAAGCCCATGGATAGCAAGGCAGGAACCACTCCAGCTTCATCTTGTTCACTCCAGTCAATGACAGCATTGACAACTGAATTGCAATGAAGTAAAGACACGATAAGGGAATAGGACACTGGTCCGAAGCCATTACAAATGCTACTGACCAAATGGGCCAGTTCTGTATTCTTCTGCAAGTACAAGCTCGTTAAGGTGAATCCTTTAGTTTTTAGAAATGCGGCAAGACACGAATTTTGAACTCTGGACAAGTATGCAGACAATAGTTTGAGTGCAAGATTCTTTACGATGACACTGGGATGAGAGCAATACGCCACTAGGACATGGTGAGATAGACATGTTGTCACTACAGAATGGAAAGCTGCATCGGGGAGAATGGCCAAAGAGTTCAACAAAATGGACATGACGGTCTCAATTAAGGATTCTTGGAAATTTTCTCTAAAACTTCCCAACTGCTGTCTTTCGAATGTTTCTTTGTCGTAACTTTTTTCATTGGCAGTCGCATTGACTAGTTCAGGAATATCCTCAGGGTCTTGGAACTGACTCACTTTGAGAATGGATGATGTCGAAGACGCTGGTGGATTGAACGCATTTTCATTCGTTTTGATCACGTTTGTATTGTTCGTTTGCAAAACACGACTGCTTTCTTCCATGGTGGATGTTAATGAATTGTTGTAAGAAGGATCTTTATGAAAAACAAAGTACGCATCTTCTCTGCAAGGTAACGGTGGCAAGTCATGAGACAGGAGAGGATATAGTCCAAACTTGATAACAGATTCAATAACAAAGGCATCTGGAGGTGCCATTAGTTCGCAAATGATGGATTTCACTAAAGATGAAATTCGGAGGGCGTCCATTAAATCCAAGGATCCTCCTCCAGCACGAGACGAAGACAAAGGTTCCATTTGAACATCAACAATGATATTAACACAAATGGCAAGCAGTTTTTCTGTGAACTTCTCTGATTTCAGAACTGACACGTTTGAATCTCGATGTGGATTTTGTTCGACAAGTAGGTCCAGAATTACTGTCAAAAGACATTCAAGTAGACATCGTCGACCTGTCGGAGCATCGTTTTCCTGACACCGGGTGCTGACAAGCTTTCTCCACGATGATAATAGGCAAACGTCGAGCAAATCATAATCCAGTAGCTTGTGACCACTCGGAGTCAAGCAATGGTTAATGAGCGAGAGGAAAGTCTTGAACCCAAACACTGATTTGGAGCTATTCAGTACAAAACGGAGCAAATTGTACTGACATTTAGATGGAGCATCCGTAATTTTGGAATGACTTTTCAACTGGCCCAGAATCAAAGATAAGGATTTGGATTGTACTTCATCGTCAGAACATATTTCCACAACCTGATGAAACCAAAAATCAAGACATTCATATTTGCAAGTTTGCAACTTTCCAAATCCTGAGTTGTTAACAGAATTAATTGTTGAAAAAACTCACCCTCGCGTAGAGAAATAAAAACGCATTAAATCCTCCAAGTTGGTGAAGTGCCCATTGAAAATCGTTACGGTTTTGCGAAATTGCGAGTAAATCCAGCAAGTTTTCCTAAAAATTATCCATAAAATAATGCGAGAACAGGTGAACTGATATTAATCAATTGATTTTATATTCAAAAGGTTATTCCATAAAAATGCAACTGACGGCTTACACATTCAGAAACACTAAAATCTTCCAGTGATTTGAAACAATCCAAAACGGATTGTAATTCCTGGACGGAAATCGGGTCGTTGTCTCTCATGAAGGAATTTGCCCTGTTTCTTTTTGCTCTTTCGGCCATTATTTCGTCTCCAGCAGAGTCCATTTGATTCGACGCTTTGATCACATCATCCGCCCCGTTTTCGCAATCAACAGTTGTGTTTTCCAGCTCAGTTTCATCATCTGTAACAGATGAATTGGTGNGTGCCCTGAACACTGTCTTCGTCCATGGGATCTTCTTCTGCTGTCCAGTACGGTGTTGATGACGAAGACGATGCTTCATCTCCACTAGCCCCATCCTTAATAAGAAATCATACAAAATGCATTTCACTTTCTACTTTTCCCCTCCTGTTTATACTCTCAATTCAATTCACTATAGTAAAAACCATTAAAGATGAACAATGAGAAAATCAATCTATTAAAATTCGCAAATGTGCATTAAACTTTCCGCATGATTCATAGTTTCCATTCACATGACTGGATATGATAATGATTCCACAGTTGAAAACATGTGACGCAAATTTAATCCATGTACATACAAAGGAAAGAGCCATGTGTTGGAAGTGGGGCGTTCACAAGATCAAAAACAAAATATTGGAAAGTAATTTTCCGCATAAGAAAAGATTTGATGATTCATTTGTTGTCTTTGTCAGAAATGATGAAATATTATACAATATGAGAAAAGGTAATTAGAAACTGAAGGCTAAAAGCCATTACTTGTTACCTTTCGCGTATTACAATTGTAAAGATGAGAATCTGAATCCATGTCACATTGCTTGTCAGCGCTCACGTCCTCAGTGTCCAATGCATTTTGGTGACAATTCGTCACTTTTGTATTACTCAAAATATCACATTTGTTCCTTTTCGCTGTTTGATTTCCTTCGTCAAATCGACTCCTCGTGTTATTGATGTGCAGGTCGTTGTTTCTACAACTCGACTGGACAACAGCGGAGAGAGACGAAGGAATCTCTTCAACTTCACGTGAATAAAATGTACTCATGATTTTTCAACATGCAAAGGTATGTATCAAAATATTATATTGGATTACAGGTGGCTACGCAATCAATAGTCCCAACCAACGTTCCATGGTTGTACACAACAACTTTGTATTTTGCATATTAGCGAACCGGTTCTGGCTAGGAGCGTCACTTATGTAACAACGAGTCGAGAATGCGACAAATGATATGACGAGACGGTGATGTTTTTGCTTCTTTGCCTCTGTCCAGATTCAATGAGCAGTTCAGTTCAGTGTTTTTCATAAACGATGATGATTTTATGTAACTGTCTTAAATTAATGTCTACATTTGCACATTTTGATACGCAGTAATTTCACACAACCTTCAGCTGATAATTGATAGCAGAATTGACGAAAATGACTAAATTTTAAGTCACTTGGCTTCTTTATTCCTATTTTTATCACTCACTTCCTCCCAAACGGTGTTCTTAGCAAACGAACAACTTGGCGAACAATGAATTACTTGTAAGAAATGTCGGTACACATGACTTTCGGTTATCTCAGGTGAGTTCTTATCTCTCCTTTTTACATTCACAGTTCTTACGATAAGAAACGGTTTTTATTGAAGAAGGAAAAGAAAGTCAATGAAACAAGGATTGCATTGTCAAGCTGGAATAGCTTTTTTGTTGCTCCACTACACTTTTGGAATTACGTCTGGGGCACAATGAGAACTCTACGAAGAGAGCACAATTAATACTAATAGACAATATATCGGCTTTTCATCACTGGTACTCGTCGACGGATATATCGCCCTTGTCGGAAATGTAAGAAGCGACTGAGGTCGTGGTACATTAGATTGTCCAGGTGTCCTCTGAATCTGAAGTGTGATCCGTTTTAGACATCTGTTTTGTTAACTTAACATGTCCTTTATTCCGGCTCGGGGTTCTCTGTAGTTTATTTCGACTTCAGTCCAATCCCAATCCAAAATATCCTATACCGTAATGTGGTATACTATCAAGTTAATATTTTCACACATCAATACTCTGTCAGGCAGTTGTGGGATTGAGTTTGGATGGAATACACATAGTATCATATAAAATGCATACAACGTAAACACAGGTAAAAGCGATTAAAGAAATAAACCAAGCTTCCACTGTTCCACTCTTAATTCTCATCAAGGCAAAACGATGCCATTTTTTTCGTTATCTGAAATTAGTATGATACTTTTTAAAAAAGCCTTCAGAATGTTTGTGGAGTAAAGGTTGGCAAACTCATTTAGCGATAAATCAAGGTAAAAAACGGACGTGGAGATAATTCTGTTTATTTAACATAATTAATTTGACACCGTTAACCGGTGCGTCGATTAACAAAAATGCGAATACGGATCTTATAACAAGCTTGCATAAGTACGCTTCAGGTCGTTTCTTTTGTTGAATGCTGAGCCAAAAAAGTAGCAAAAAGTGACAAAGTCACTGCGTCTACGGTCTACTAACTAAGTCTACTATCTACTTCCACTCTACGTTTTAATGAATAATAAATAATTATTTGTTTGCCATTGTTCACCTATGAAGACTACCGTTAAAACAGTTGCATATTGCATTTGCACACAATCAAATGATCAAATCACGAAAGTATGAATGCTTAACTAAATGAGCACCATGATATGATTGACAGTAGACAATCTACATTTCAAAATAACTCCATAATGCATTTTCACATGTATAATGTATACAAGTAATACAACTAACGGACGGAAGCAGCATCCAACGATACCAATGCAACTGACAGATTTCCAACGGACTGGGCAGAATCATTTCAGCAATACTTATTAGCTCTATGGATTCTTGCTTTCTCTTGGTCTTGGGGAAAATGGCAAATTCTTGTCAACTTATACCAAAACTACTTATATGTATAATGCTGTTTGTGATACATGAGCAATATTAAACAGTTAGCACAGAAAGAAGAACTGCCAATGCAATGTACCTATATGAGGTGAATGGTGAACTGTACCCTTTGGTTTGGTTTAGCGAACTGTTTTTATTTATTCAGGTTTACATGTGACATAAATATATTATGAGAAAAAGAATCGTAATCGTAACATTCAAAATGGTATTTTTAGAAACAATAAAATCGCATGCGGAAGTTGTACATACGTTCAACGTGACAAAGGATTTGAAAGTGAAAGAACACATCCTACGCCTATGCGTAATTCCTTTGACTTCGTAGGCGAAGCTCAAGATCACAGAGCTGCTCCAAAAACCCATCATTTGGGTAAATAGGACGCTTACTTCTGCAATAATATAGAACAAAGCCATTATCGTGAAAGTATCGAAAGTGTCATCTTTTCTAATGGCAGGCTTATTTGAGACTGTTCAAAGGCAATAAATAAATGCTTCATTGCTTACTTGACTAATTGAATAGCTTCAATCGCCGTCTTATTTTTCTTCATCATAAGGTATGCCAAGACTAATGTAGAAGATCGGCTAATTCCCATTTGGCAGTGGACAAATACTTTACCTGTTAAAAATAGTTAAGAGCCATTTGAAAACTAATTAGTAAAGTCCAAAAAAACCATGCATCCACTAACTTAACTAGTTAATTAATTTTATGGCTAATGGTTTTACGAGATATGGTATGTATGACTATGACTGTATCTTATGTAGTTCATTCCGTAGTGTATGTTTATTCTTTACCTTGCTGGAACTCAATGTTAAGTCCGTATTAAAGTATCAAATAATAAAAATTATATCGGCATCATTGAATTCCTAATTCCACATACCCTA